>PVJX010002376.1:9491-130804 GCA_004027295.1 Dolichotis patagonum
TAGAAGCATCTTGTTTCTCCATTAATTTTGAGAGACAGTTTTGCAGGGTACATCAATCTGGGTTGGAGGTTATTTTCTTTCAGGGTTTTGAGTACTTCACTCCAAGCTCTTGATTTGATGGTTTGTTTCGAGAAGTCTGTCATGATTTTGATGAGTTTTCCTTTATAGGTGATCTGTTTCTTTTCTCTGAGGACTTTTAATATTTTGTTCTTGTGATGAATTTCTGGGCTCTTGATTATTACATGTCTGGGTGTAGCTCTGTTTTGGTGGTAGGTGGTTGGAGTTTAGTATACCTCATACATCTGAATATCATTTCCTTTTCCTATGCTTGGGAAGTTTTCCTTAATTATTTCTGTGAATAGCCTTTGTGTTTACCCCTTCTTCTTCACTCACATTTTTTATTCTTAAATTATAGATCCTCTTGTGGTTTTCTAGCCCTTGTATTGTTACTGCCTGTTTCCTTGTTATTTCTAGGAGATCTTTGCTTTCATGATCACATATTGCAAACCTATGTTCAAGTTTTGTTAATCTATCTCTAGTTTCTTTCAGGCAATTTTGCCAGCTTTCAATAGAGTTTTTAATTTCCTGGTAATCTCTTTGAATCTGTTTCATGTATTCTAGGTTTTTTTATATTCTTCATCGAACATTTCTCTCCTTTTTTTGTGTTCCTCAATTCTTTCATCTGTGTCTTCTTGAGAGGTGCTTAACATTTCTTTTATTAATCTTACATCTTGCTTTACTTGTATTAATATTTTAGTTTTGAGTTTGTCTATAATGTCACAGAGATATTTCTTTATGTCAGCTGATGCATGTTTGCTGCCTCAATCTTTTCTGTATTTACCTCTCCTGGACCGATTTTCCCTGGGTTGGGGGCTGGAGGCTTTTTCTTATTTCTTTCTCTTGTTGTGTTTCTGGTTTCTTTCATACAGGTGTATGGTAGAGGTCCTAGCCCCTTTCCTTATTGGTTATGGTTCTTCTGAAGCATGCTGGCTTGGGATTTCTGCCTTCGCCAGTTTGTTTTTGGTCATTGAGTGCAAGCAGGGTCTGTGTAGGCTGACCCCGCCCCTCTGAGCCAGTCACCCAGTGAGGGCCTTCACCACGTTAGTGTGCCATGTGGACAGAACTGGTTTGGGACAACTTGGGGACAATTTCATCCCTGGCTATTGGGTCCCGGCCAGGGATATGACCCAGCCCCAGCAGATCCCACCAATCTGCTCTGGGCAGGGAGCAACCAACAGAAGCCACTGCCATTCTTTGTTCAGGCCTGTCCTGCCCAATACCAATATGTTGTCCACTTGGTCACCCCTTTCCCACGGGAGGGTCGAATTCCAAGGCGCTCACCACGGGTTAGTGCAGTCTTCGATGGGCTCTGCCCTCCATCGGCTTCGCCAACCCCCCCTCACCCCCCCCAACTTCAGCGCAACTGTGGCTCTGGCAGCGATAGTGCCTGGACCAAGAGTCCAAGCGGCCCCAGGGAGAGCGTGGAGACCACGAGTTTTAGCGACTCCCTTCCCTTTAGTTTCTTCCTGGGTCAAGAGGATCTATCTCCCTCCGTCTGGTCTTCTCCAGGATGCTTTATTCGGGCATCTGAGCTCTCTCCCCCAGAGAGGCTCCCTGTTTTGCTGCTTACTGATCCGCCATCTTTAGCTCCTCTTGATAAATGAGCCTTTAAAAACATTAAGACTGTATAACATTCATACAGTCATTTAGACTTTTGTTCTATTGTTGAAAATAGATTTGTTTTTTAATGAGGTAGACATCTATATACCCAAATGTTTGTCAGTTTCTGATTATTTTTTTAGAATAAAACTACAGAAATAGGGGTGATGAATTGAAGAATAAATTTTAAAAAAATTTTTGATACAGCAATGATCAGAAAGGTTGTATTGGCTTATATGCCCATCTATGAAACCATCTCACTTCATTTTCATTAATATTATTATTTTATACTGTGTTTCTTTGACTTGATAGTATTTACCAATGTCTTTCTGTACACTGTGATTTCTAACAATTGCAGTAGTGTTCTATTGCATGTATATGATTTCTTTAACATTTTTATCTATATTCTAAATAGCATTGTGCTGATTATCTTATGCTTTGTTTAATTATTTTCTGGGTATACATTTTCAAAAGTGGAATTAACCGGTCAAAATTCACATATTTTAAATTCTACAATGTGTTGCTAAAGATTGTAAACACTTTCATAACTGTTATGTTTTAACATGTCTGTTTTTCTGTGCTCTTGATAATACCAAGTATTCCAGGCTTACGTAGTTACCAATCTGATTGTCAGACTATGTTCTTTTATTTATTGTTATTATTTTTATCATTTTATCATTAGTAGGGCTTGAACCCAGCACATTTGCAGTAAGTTACAGCCCTAGTCCTTTTTTAGTCTTTATTTTGAGACAAAAATCTCCCAAAGTTTCTTTTTCTTTTTTTCCAAAGTTTCTGATTGCCTAGCATAGGATCCAACATGCTCTTTTCCTGCCTCAGTTCTCAGTGCTCGGATTATAGACTCATGCCAACATGCCTGGTTTATCTTAGTTATTTTAATATATATGTCATTAATTACTAATTATATTAAATCTATTTGAATTTTTATTTTAGTTTATAAGAGCTCTATTTTTTTTAGTCATGTCAAATACAGCTATATATACTAATCTGAATTTGTGATTCATATGTTTAACTTTTAAGATGTTTTTACATAGAAAAGTGTTTACGTGGCCACTTGTTTCATTTTTCTTTCTGATTCTTACAGTTAAGTATTTATTTAAAATGAGTAGCACATCTGCATATATGTAGGTCATGCTCTCCCCCCCCCCGCCCAGGTTAGAGAGGAAATTGATGAATGAAGCCTGGAGTTGAAATCCAGGACCCTGGGGATTGGGTGTGTAGTTCAGTGGCGGTGTGCGTGGTGGTGTGCTTGCATGAGGCCCTGAGTTCAATCCCCAGTACAACAAATCAGTCAATCAAACTTCAATAAAGATACAGAATAATTTAAAGAAAAGAAAGAGATCCAGGACCCTGAGTGGTTGGCAGAGAGTAGAATAGACTGAAACAGGGCTATCATTTGAGCTGTAGGAGATAGGAAGATCATCTGTCTGCATTATGTTTCCAATTGAATGCATTCACAATTCCATAGGGTTAATGCATCTGTCTTTCCTCTGACAGTTTCCATAACAAAGTTCATGCTCATTAACATGTCCAACCTTCATTTCTTGTGTTTTAAATCTTGGCCAGTCCATTTCTTTCTTGTTATCTTTAGGATTTGTTCTTTCCTCCACGTTTCTGAAACTTACCCCTTTTACACAGCTCATCCTAACCTTTCCTTATTTACTGTATGGCTCTACCGTATGTTCCTAGAACAGTTTCTGCAAACATTTTCCTTTCTGTTTTTTACCTGTTAAGTATCCTCAAGGGAGAACTTGAGCTTTATGTGCCAGTGCATTTGTCTACTTGGGCTCCCATAGTAGAAGGAGGACCAGCTTGGGAGTTAAATCTGATCTGCCTGACTAACTAGCTGCTTAACTACTTGAAGATTGGCATCCTTATCTGTAAAATCATATGGTGGCACTTCTTTATACATTGTTTTGTGAAGATTAAAGGAGTCTGTGCATGTAAAATACCCAGGTATAGCTAGCCCAGGCTCAGCTTAAAGTTTCCATCTTTCCTTCCTTAAGGGACTAGGCAGAGTGCCAGGATTCTTACTTTGTAAATATCCTCATCCTGTGCAAGAAGAGGGCACAGAGATTTTATGAGTGCTGTATGTGCCCTGGGGGGTAGGGAGGTGGCCTGCATACATTATAAGGGAGGAAAAGACTTGCTCTCCCCCCTTTTTGCTCTTGTTGCTTTGTTGGCTACTGCCTTAAAGTGAAACTTCCACAGAGAGCTAAATAAACCTTTCCTTCCTTTATTTTGGGTGATGGATATTTTGCCCCAGCAACCAGAGAAAAGTAACCAAGACACTCCCATGTTAACTTACTTGCTTTCATATTGTTTTGTTTTATTCTCCCGTTGCACATCTTTGCAACTGTTTTCCCACTGCTTCATGGTGTCTTGCTGCTGGTCTTCCAGCTTCCAAAATTCAACTCACACTTAATTTCCAGAAAGCTTTAACCCAGCTTGGCATAGCTACTCTTCCCCCCGACACACGATGAAATAATACCTGTTTTATTAGACTGTGCTCTTCTGTTATATGAAACATGCTTATCAGTGTATTTTTTCTTTTTTAATTTTTAGAATCTGATGTTCCAGCAGAACTCCAGGTGTTAAAAGAACCTTTACAACAGCCAACTTTCCCTTTTGCAGTTGCAAACCAACTCTTGCTTGTCTCTTTGCTAGAACACTTGAGCCATGTGCATGAAACAAATCCTGTTCGTTCAAAACAGGTGTTTAAATGTAAGTATGAATAAACTGATCTTGCTAAATAAAGTTTTAAAAAATACCATATTGTTTAATGCTGTGGGTCTGAGAAGGAGATGGTGTGTAAAAATTGAATATGAAGAATTTACAGTCTTTAAATTCATTTCATATTTTTCTTTAGATAATTCTTTGGATATAATCACTGGTAACTCCAGAATTATATGTAATTGAATAAATAAAAATGTTATTTTGCATCTGTGCTTTGATTTTCATGTGCTTTTTGAAGGCCTTTTATTGTTGAATTGGTAAGCAAGTAAAAGAAAATTCCATATACTCTTCCTGAGCCAGTTCTTAACCAGAGGACTAGAATAGCTGCATACTGTGGTGTTATATATGCCTTTATTCCTGCCAGATGGTACTTATATGAGAAACTTGAATCCCAACATGAATAGAATTATGAATTCTGATGTTTCTGGTTCAACTTTTTAACTGAGAGCATTGTGGTAGTTTTACTATCGCCAGCCACAGATTCTGAGATTCTTTTTCTACCAAAAAGTTTTCCCAACTTTTGTTTAGTGTTAGAAATCTGCACATAGCTGGGCATGGTGGCACAGACCTGTAATCCCAGCACTCGGAGGCAGTGGTGGCAGGGGTTGAGAGTGTGTCTGAGGCAGGAGAATCATTGTTGGAAGTTCAAGACCAGCCAGCGCTGCATAGTGAGACCCTGTCTCAAAAAGATAAAAAAAAAAAAAAATCCTCAAACTTACAGATACCTTTATGTGGTCTTAGAACTTTTTTATTATTGTTATAATAAAAATTATTATTATATTATTATTATTATTATTATTATTATTATTATTATTATTATTATTTTGGTGTGGTGCCAGGGATCAAAACTAGGGGTACTCTTCTACTGAACTACATCCCTAGCCTCCCTTTTTTTCTTTTTTGTTTGTTTTTGTGATAATGGGTGTTGAACCCAGGACCATCACACTAAATTACTGCCCTAGCTCTTTTTTAATTTTTTAAAATTTAAGGCAAGATCTAGCTAAGTCACTAAGTTGCCCAGGTTGGGCTGAAACTTGTGACCCTCTGCTTTAGCCTCCCAGAGTGCTGGGATTATAGGGAAGTACCTCTGCACCCAAGGAAAGGTGTTTTTAAATAAATGTTTGTACTGTGACCCAATCAGTTGATCATCTAAATGGAGTCTTTGGCATGGAAAGAATATCCTCTGTGGCAGTGATGATGAACCTTTTAGAGAATGAATGCCCAAACAGCAATCGAAAATCTGCTTGTTTATTGCAAGGTGCCAACAGTGCAAATAACCTGAATTCTAAGGTTTTAGTTTAAAAAGAACTCATATAACTCGACATCATCGCAGAGAGGGCTTTGTGTTCTGGTCGCAAACCAGGTGCCTTAGGTTTGCCATCATGGCTCTGTGGTATCTGTATTTTTCCTTTTTGAGATTAAGTCTGTGTTGTACAGCCTGTCCTGGAACAAATGCATTCAAATGAATCTCCTGCCTTATTCTTACTAGTAGCTGGATTGTAGGCACCCACCACCACCATCACCACTATTGTGCTGGCTTATTTGTATTTGTTAAGTAAGTAAAAGCCAGAACGTTTCTGTGGAAATGACCTTTTCTGGGGAACCCAATATCAAATATATGCTTTTTATATGTTGACTAAGGATATTCCATAACAGAAGAAAACAAGTAATACTCACTTCAGAGAGGGGATGCTAAAGGTTAAACTCAGGGACATACTACCACAGAGCCACATCCCCAGCCATTTTCATTTTGAGACAGTGTTTTGCTAAGTTGCCCAGATAGGACTTGAACTTAATGATCCTTCTGCTTCAGCCTCCCTCACTGTTGGAATTACAGGCATGTTCTACTACACTTGGCATAATGCTCACTTCTTCTTCTTCTTTTTTTTTTTTTTTGTGGTACCAGAGATCGAACTCACAACCTCGCACTTGCCAGGCAGGCGCTTATTCTGCTGAGCTAAATTCCCAGCCCTGTAAGGCTCACTTCTATTGCAGCTACTTATATATATTCACTCCAGCTTTATTGTCATTTTGCTTGCTACCAAAGTATAGTGTGTGAAGTGTTAGAAGACTGTGTTTATATTTTTTCTTGCCCTGCCCTTTTAAAACAGAGCATAGTGCATTCATGACTAGGTGTGATAAACAAATGGCTATAAAATATAAGATAGACATTCATTACAGATGAGCACCTATCTGTGGGTAGACCAGCTGCTCGCTCTTGTTTGGAGTATCCAACTAAGTTTTTTTGGTGAGATTTCTTTGTATATTGTAGTTACTACTTTTTATTCTGGGGATCCTTAAAATTGCCATTTTATTGATGATCTTTCTAATAATGACTTTCCAAATTCTTTTTATAGTACTTTGTCAGACCTTTATAAAAATGGGGCTGCTGTCTTCTTTCACCTGCAGTGATGAATTTAGCTCTTTAAGACTGCATCACAACAGAGCTATTACTCATTTAATGAGGTCTGCGAAAGAGAGAGTTCGTCAGGTAAGCCCCAAACACTTGTACTTCATGTATGTCAAAAATAGACTTTTAACTTAAAGAGAATTTTTTTTTTGGTGGTGCTGGGGATTTGCCTTGTGTGTACCAGGCAAGAACTCTGCCATTGGGCCACATTTGCAGTCCTTTTTTGTGTGTTTTGTTGAGATAAGGTCTCGCTATATAATTTAGGCTGGTCTTGAACTCACTGTGTAGCCCAGGCTGACCTCAAATTTGAGGTAATCCTCTTGCCTCAGCCTCCCAAGTGCTGGGATTACAGGTGTGTACCATCAGAGAACTACATTTTAAAGTATTATGAAATTTTATACAACAGGTTTTTAAAAAGAAAAACTTCCCAGTGGTATTTACTGAGTGGTTACTGTGTGTTAGACTCTTTTGTAGGTGCTGAGGTAAAAGCATTGAACAAAATAGAGGAAAATGCCTCACTTCATGGTACTTATGTTCTGATGAGGGGGTAGTAAACAATATGAAAAAAAACAAAAATGTATGAGATTTTAGGAGATGATTATATGAGAAACATGAAGTAGTGAAGGGGTTTGGCAAGTGTTGAGAGGGCATGGCTTTCACATAGCATGGCCAGGGAGATGGTGCCTTGCTGAGCCAGTGTTAAAGTCAAGAGCTTCAGTTGACAGAAGGAGCCATGCATATATAGAGAGGAAAAGCATTCCAGGCAGAGGAGCAATAAGTGCAAGGGCCCCAAAGTGGGTATGCTAGTAGCAGTGTGATGGTGGGAACTGCAGGCAGTCACATGGATGGAATAGAATAAGCAAAAAGGAGAGTTTAGGAGAGAGAGAAAAAGGGAGTAGGGAGAGGGAACAGATGGAGTAGGCTCTTAAGAGCATTTTAAACCATGCTTGGTTTTTACTGAGAAAGATGGAAAGCTTTGCCCTTAAGGTGAGTTATAGAGTGGCATAATCTTACATTTTAATGGGATCACATCTTCTAGTGCTTTGAAAATGGACTGAGGGACTCAAGGGCAGAAGCATGGAGACAGGTACATTTATGCAGGCTGGAGGTGATGTAGCATAGATAGTAGTGGTGGAGATGAAAATGGTGCTGTTTCTGCATATATTTTGAAGGTGAAGTCAGCATTTGCTTGTGAGCTCCTCGGCAAATGAATTCTCAGCTTCAAAATATTTTCACTTTTAAACTCTTAAAAATGCTGTTTAAAAATATACTGTTTGATTTAGCTCAGCAGCTTACATACCTGCCTGGTGAGTGTGAGGTCATGAGTTCGATCCCAAGTACCAAAAAAAATAAGATATATATCTTTTTATATGTATATATTGTTATATATTTTATACATATATATTGTTTGAGCATTTGGAGCTGTTAATGAGACACTGAATTTCGATAGATTTCTTGTTCATTAAACTTTTTGAAATGGTTTTTAAAAATAATTTTCTGATTTTAGGGTTCTTGTGAAGATAATTCATACGCGCAGAAAATCAGGTATGTATTAAATACTTTTTAATTATGCAAAGTCTGCACTATTAAAAAGTCAAGATGAGAGAAATACTAGGTTTGGGGTTAAAAATAATGTTGTTAGAGTACTTTATGAAACTTTAAAAAATTTTACTGTTAGCACTTAGTATAGTTCCAAGATTTGCTTTACTTTTTTTTTTTTAATAGTATTTCCTTCTTCCTTGATCTCTCACCCTTCATTGACTGTGAATTCCCTACACCCCACGATTAAGTCAGACTGTTTATATCTTGTCTTAGGGGTACACTGATGATTTTTGGCTATATTTATGAAATGTTTAAAATTTGTAATTGGTCTGCATCATTAAGAAATTAAGGTAAATTTATTACTGAGCTTACGTATTCAGTTGTTACCTGCTAGTCTTCTTAGAATTTCTGCTATAAAACATAGATAATAATTTCCAATTGGAACTAGTTTAATGACACTTGCTATTACATTGTTGATTTGCTTAGCCACCATTTTCTGATTAGTGAAAAGTTGCATTTTGGTTTATTCTTTCCAAATTGCTGCAATTTAGTAGTAAATGAGGCTCAGTGATTTGATAATACAATGAGGATGAACTGTCCTAAAACATTTTGATTTTCTCATATTTTGATATCAATTGCATGTTTGTGTTTAACTTCTAGATCCAGGGAAATAGCCTTTGAAGCACAAACTTCACGTTACTTAAATGAATTCGAAGAACTTGCCATCTTAGGAAAAGGTGGATATGGAAGAGTATATAAGGTTGTTTTCCACTTACTCATTTTGACCTACGATTCCATAAACATTTTGAGAAGTTGTTTTCATTATTATGATATACTAGTCATTGTGCATGTTTACTTTTCATTGTGATATATCATTTATTTGGGAGGTGGGCAAGTTTTAATTTTTTTCCTAACCGTGTGGGTCGTTTAGGTGGATTCTGGGAATTTTACATTTCTGTGCTACAGTTCATTCTTATTTAAATGTGTTACCAAGAAAAGTTGTGCTACTGTGTTTTCCAACTTACATTATTTATAGTTTTGCTTTTATTCCAGTTTTTCAGACCTGGAGTTGGAGTTTGTGTAGTTTGTAAAGCTGGTGGCTCAGCTGATAAGAGCTGATGTCCCAGAAATGGAAGAAAGAGACATGACTTTCGTTTAGCTTGATCTTTTTGGCGAGTTTGGTTTATCTAAGCTCAGGTTAGGTGAACTGTATTCAGTTAAACTTTAATGGAATTTAATACTTTGCCTTTTTTTCTCTTTAGGTCAGGAATAAATTAGATGGTCAGCATTATGCAATTAAGAAAATCCTGATTAAGGGTGCAACTAAAACAGATTGCATGAAGGTATGAGTTTTAGAAGTGATTTGAGCTGGATGTAGTGGCGGTCAGCAGTAGTTCCAGCTGATGGGGAACCAAAGCAAAAAAAAGTCACTTGCACTCAGGAGTTCAAGAGTTTGAGACCAGCTTGGGCAACATATTATGGACCTGTCAAAGAGAGGGGGAGAGGGAGAAAAGGAGAAAGGGAGAGAGGGAGTGATTTAAAATAATTGTACATATGGTAAGTTTTAAGAGCTATATCTGTACTTGTATGTATTTGGCAAATAATAGTTGGTATGAACTCAGTTTACTAAGAATCAAGTAATAATAAATACAGTAAATACCCAAACTGAAGTTTTATTTGACATAATTTTTATGGCAGTGCAGACTGATCACATTTCATTGATTGTCATTACCGAAGAAATTATTTTTTTTTAGGGTAATCATTTAATTTATTGCCCACACTAGAGTGCAAACATTCTTCTGATATATATTTTCTGTTCGTTCGAACTGATTGTTCACAACATTGGTTCCATTGTGGCATTCTCATATCTGCATATAACATTTTTATCATATCCATTCCTCCTATTACCTTCTCTTATGCCTTTTTTTTCCCCTGCCAAAATTAATTTTTTAAATAAATGACTAATATACAATAGAACTTGTTAAAAAAACTCAAGAGCCCAGTTCAGGTCCAAGTCTTCTCCCTGACATGTTTTGTGGCCTTGGGGAAATCACCTTCTTGTCTCTCCCATTCAGTCTCCCAGCCTTGAAATAGAACTAATAATAGTTTTACTTACCTTGGAATAATGTAGAAATCATATGAAAGAATGCTGATAAATGAGCTATAAAAATATAAAATATTACATAAATACAAGCTGTTTAGTTTCTGTGAGTTTCTGTTAGGAAGAGCTGTCACAAGTATGTTTCCATTTATTTATTTATTTATTTTTGTTCCCATTTTTAACATAGTTTGTTTGGATTCTTTACTCAGAGGGTTATTATTATTAATGTGTTCTGGTGCCATAAATATTGGATGCCATGACCATTCAGCAAATTGCCAGAAAGAACAATCATGTTACTTGTTTTTTTTTAAGGTGTTACGGGAAGTAAAAGTGTTGGCGGGCCTTCAGCATCCCAATATTGTAGGTTATCACACTGCGTGGATAGAGCATGTTCATGTGGTTCAGCCCCAAGGTGAGTCGCTTTTAACGATGCAAGTTGAACATCCCTTGTCTGAAAATTCGAAATCCTAAAAGCTACAAACTCCAAAACTTTCGGAGCATTGTGGAAGTGCACAAAAAGTTGATTAAGGATATCAGTGGTCTACACTGATGTTCAGGAGTCTGAAAAATATGAAATCCGAAACACCTGGTCACCAGCATTGTGGATAAGAGATATACAACTTGTATAGTCATGTGGTTGGCAACTTTCCACAGATGGGCCAACATTAGCCTGCCTTTCTTTTTGTATCTCCTATAGGCCAAGTATGGCCTGTACATTTTTATTTTATTTTTTATATTTTATTTTATTTTAAAGGGGGTAAAATTTAACACAACAAAGCAGAACAAAACGGGACATAAGAAAGCATAAATCTCAAAGCTAGACAACCAGAGATCTTCACTATCTATCATATTGTCTCTTGTTTTCTTCCAAATGGTTGTCCATAATCTTTGTATATGGAAAGTTCATACAAAACAACATAGCCAATCTTTCACAAGATGTGCAGTTCACTGGCTCCCACTTGCTAAGGGGTAGGGGGGACACACACATACACGGGACCAGGGATGGGACGACATGAGATGTTTGATTCTCAGCCTGCGTGCTGGCAGACTCACAGCAGCTCACCAGAGATGGGGGGAGTTCCTTGTTCTCCCAGCACCCCAGGTCGCTGCATGGTGCAGGTGCCAAGACAGTAGGGTCTCTCTCTTGCGGGCCATTGAAGCCTGCCATACTCACAGCCACTATTTCTTTCTGATGAATTGACCATTACATTTCCAAAGTTCTGAAATGGCCAACAGACCGCAGAAAGAATTCTCTTTAGGCTCCTGTTTGAAACCAGTAGCTATAGCAATCTGCTGGCCTTGATTCAGGGCCACGGCCTGTACATTTTTAACTAGATAAAAGAAACCAAATGAGTATTTTATGAAAGTTATATGAAATTCAACTTTCATTGCTTCTCAGCCTTTTGGCTAAGATCAAGTGAAATTCAACTTTCAATGTCAACTAAATGAGGTTTAGTAGAACACAGGCTTATTAATGCCTAGAGGTGATTTTTTTCATACTGTAGCAGAATTGAGGTTGTAGCTGAGTTTCTTAGGGTCCTGAAAACCTAAAATACTTAGTATCATGTTTCTATAGGCTGTTTACTGACACTTGATATAGTTAAACAGCTCTGTTTTTATAGTTCCTAAAATATGCAGTCTATTTAAATAAACTTGTATTAATTTTTGTCTTGATATTAAAAATATGTTTTAGCTCTCTTGACTATACATTGAAAAACTGGGCTGCTTGCAGATTTATTTGTTTGTTTCTGTTCATCAGGCAGCGTTCCTATTGAGTTGCCTTCTCTCGAAGTGCTTTCTGACCAGGAAGAGGACAGGTATGTAGACTGGGCTTCTATGCTTTAGACATTGTATTCTGTCACCGCAGTGACTTGATTTTATGTTGTGCTACTATGAACTTTGGAGGAATGTTTCTGGCTTTCTTTTTCTTTGTTTTTATTCTAAAATATTAAATTACTTTTCAGATATTTTCTGTCACTGTTTTAAATAGTTTGCAGCTAGACATGCTTGATATTTCTTTTAACAGTTTGTTTATAAGATTCATGTAGTCTCTTTTTTGCAGACAAAGTCTGTATAGTTTAGACTTGCCTTGAACTCACTAAGTACCCCTGGCTGGTCTCAAACTTGTGGTGATCTTCCTGTCTCAGCCTCCTGAGTGCTGGAATTATAGGCGTGCGCTACTAGACCACCCTTTATATAGTCTTAAAAGAAAAGTTGGCAAGTTACTCTTGATCTTTCTTTACATTCACTTTTTTTTTTTGAAACAGGGTTTTGCTATATAGTTCAGGCTGGTCTTGAACTGGCTACATAGTGCAGGCTGGCTTCAAACTTGTAATACTTTCGGCTTACCTTCATGTATGTCTTTACTCTTTTTTTAACTCCAGAGATAAACATGTTATAAATGACGAAAGTAGCAGTTCATCCATTATCTTTGCTGAGTTCACGTCAGAAAAAGAAAAACATGTTGGTGAATCTGATGTTAAAAACCAGAATAACAAATTGGTGAACTATACTACCAATTTAGTCATAAGGAACAACAGTGAATTTGAGTCATCCATTGGGTTCCAAGAAAATGGCTTGGTTGATTCGTCTGCTGGATCAGTTGTTAAGCATCAACCCCTACTCAGGCATAACTCAGACCTAGAGGAAAACTTCACATCCACTGAAGAGTCTTCTGGAAAAAACTTAAACTCATTTGGGCAGACAGAGGTACAGTACTTTTCCAGAATCTGGCAATGTGATGCTTATCCAGAGTCGTGAGACAAGATTGTGACTCCTCATAGCCTTTGGTATTCCTGAGCTGACTTTCCCTGGTGCTCCTATCTCTTTGCTGTGGCTCTCTTGTGTTCAGACTCTTGAATTTACCACCCTCCCTTTAACTATACATGTTTGTGTTTGTTTTTCCCTTTCACTTAGTTAACACCTGCTAACTCTTTTCTTATCTTCCTGATGGGGCATTGCTCCGTAGATAGTCTTGAATGTGTGCCCTGAGATTGGACGCCTTATTTACATTCTATTTCTTTTGTATGTTAGCATCTTGCTATAAAAATATATTTATACAAAAAAGATTTTCTATTCTTGGAGCATGACTTTAGGTGAGTCCTGTAGGATAACCAATCAGTTTCAAGATTGTCTTGTTGAGTGTTATGCTAATACACTAATCAGACTCCCACGATATTTACCAGTTGTCTTAGTTACTTTTTTGTTGCTGGAACAGATTACCTGACATCAAAAGTTAAAGGAAGAAAGGTTTATTTTGATTCACAGTTTGTAGGTATTTTAGTCCATAGTTAACTGGCTTTTAAAGCAGAGCAGCATGGCAGAGGTGAAACAGCACCCTTCCTTCTCCTTTCTCTTTTATTCCATCCAGGCTACAAGCATATTGGTTAGTGCCGGGATGGGTCTTCCCACTTAGAGTAAGTCCATCATCCATACCCAGAACCATGCTAACTAGTCAGGATGCAGTCACTCCCAAAAACCCTACCTATGGTCACATGAGGCTTTGAGGGGATTTCTAGATACAAGCCACAACACCAGTTGAGTGTTAGTATTAGGGCCGGGGATTTAGCTCAGTGGCTTAAGTGCCTGCCTGGCAAGTGCAAGGTTGTGAGTTCGATTCCCAGTACCCCCCCCCCAAAAAAAGAGTGTTAGTATTAAAAAACTTGAAAATTAACAAGAGTATCCTAATCTGTCATATTAGGATTGCAAAAGTGTGTATTACCATCTCTATATATGCAACATGGAATTTTTGTCAAGCAATATGTGCCTTTGTGTGTCTTTTTTTTTTCTATTTTTTTTTTTTTTTAATGAAACAAAACTGACCAGTTAATCTGAATCTAAGAGTTGAGTTTGGGGAATAGTTAGTCAGAATTGCTTTATTTGCTTTATTATTTTATATTTGGAAATTTTTATTTGATGCCTAAATAAATGGACCACTTTAAGCTTAATGTTTTTCTCTTGCTGTTTCTTTTTCCTTCTTTTCCTCTCTCCCTTTGTACTGTGCAGAGAACTGAACCTAGGGCCTTGTGCATACCTAACAGCCACTCTGCCAGCAAGCAACATCACAGCTGTTTGTACAATTTTGTTTTGAGATAGAGTCTCAGTAAGTTTCTCATACTGGCCTAGATCTTGGAGTCCTCCAGCCTTAGCCTCCCAAGAAGCTGGGATGATATGGATGTGCTACTGAGCTCAGCATAACTTTTCTTTGAATAAGTTATTGCTGATGTACAGTGTGAAGCCAGCCAAAAAATATGCACTGTGGCACCTTGGTTTCCACAATTCTTGTTGCAAAATTTACTCCAAGATTTGGTTGCAACCAGAATTGTAGAAATAATTGATATGTTTGTAAAATGAGGTACTGGTGTACTTTGGAGTAAATTGAGAGTTGTGGGATACCATACAGCAATTCTTTGTTGTTTTATATTGGCTTTAAAAACTATATAATCAGGATGCATGGCACATGCTTGTAATCTCAGCACTCTGGAGGCTGAGTCAGGAGGATCTAAAGTTTGAGGTCAGCCCAGGCAATTGACGTAGAGCCTTTTTCTTGTCTCAAAATGAAAAGTAAAAAGTAAAAATTGTTGGGAATATAACTCAGTGCCAAGGCCCCAGGTTCAATCGTTAGTACTACAAAACAAACAAAAACAACAATACCTATTCATGTAGTGAGCACACCAAAAGGTTTTAGGACCAAGTTCCTCAATTTCTTCCATTAGACCCCTGCCTTCTTGTATCAAGAGATACTGTTTTAATTATTGCTCTGCTGAACTGTCTCCTTCAGGGGACATTGGGCTTCTTGAGCAGGCCTGTGTATCTCAGCAGTTAGCTGTAGTGTTGGTCTAGAGTTGAATTTATGTTAATGAAGTGGTCTCAGGATTCAAAGCAGGAGAGTGTCAGCTAAAATGACTGATGTGCACGAGCCTTGAAGATGGGAGCCCACCCTGTGTCGTTTCTCTCCAGGTGCCATATCACCTGATGCTGCATATCCAGATGCAGCTGTGTGAGCTCTCCCTGTGGGACTGGATCACTGAGAGGAACCAGCGGGCCCGAGAGAGTGTGGATGAAGCTGCCTGTGAGTGTGTTCTGGTCTGTGCATGGTGGAGTGGGAGATAAAGATGGGCGGTCCTGGCCAGGGATTTAGCTCAGTGGCTTAAGTACCTGCCTGGCAAGCGAGAGGTCATGAGTTCGATCCCCGGTACAAAAAAAAAAAAAAAAAAAAGATGGGCGGTTTGTGCCTTTTTCAGCGTTTTCAAAAACAGAAGTATTTATTTGGAAGCTGAATTTCTCTGTGATAGCATTTGTTGATATTTAAATAGTAACATGGTAAATTTAGGTTAATGGTTTTGGGTAGAAATACATTTTTTTTCTTTTTTTTGAGACAGAGTTTCACCATGTTACCCAGGCTGGCCTGAACTCTAGAGCTCAGTGATTCTCTTGCCTCAGCCTCCCAACTGCTGGGATTCCAGGATGAGCCAGCCTGCTGCCTGGTTTTTTATTTAATAAGAGACGAATTTAAATACTTGGTTTTTTTTTTTTTTTTCTTTTTTAAAGTCTGAAACTGACATGAAAAAAGAAAAAATCCCTTATATGATCCAGGTTTCCCCAAATACTCCACAGTTCTATATCCTTTTACAGATACTTCGTTAGCTAGTATTTTAAAAATATACCACTGGCTCTCAACCTTGGCTGTATATTACAGTCACCAGGGAACTTTTAAAATAAGAGATATCGGAGAAATAACTCTGAAGAGCAAATAGCAAGGTGTAAGAACACAGGAAGCCTGGCTGTTGAGTTCCAGACTGATTTTTCTGGGGCTGGAAGCACAGCCACTACAGCTGCACTATCCCCTGTGGCTCAGAATAGGAAATAATTGAGTAGCACCAAAACATCTGGAGACATGATTTAAGAAATTGATGCCAGTTTATGAAGATAGCTGTGGAAGTTGAAGGGCCCACTGCTTCAATCGAAAGTAATTTTCTTTGAGTGAAGAACCAGACCCACTGAAGAAGTGTGAGAGAATCCAACCAGAGGGACAGATATGATGAAGATGTTACGCTGGTCTTTGTTGGAATGGAACATGGAAATGAAGATTCTGAAATTCTCTTTGTTAAGGTGACTTCAAATTCAAAACCAGTTATTTCAAACATTATGAGCAGTGTCACTCCAGGCTCATGTTAAAAACAAAAAGGCTGTCTCAGTCAAGACTCTGCTCATGTGTATCAACTTGCAGTTCACGTGAACCCGAGAGCCAAAGCTATGGCTGTCAGTGCAAATTCTCCGTCTGAATAGAGTTCAATAGATAGTCCCATGACTATTGAGTCTTCATCCAAACCTGCTTGTAAAGTGAGCTCACCATAAGGCATTCCTCCTCATGACTCAGAGCAACTTTTCACTGCTGATAAGAACAGCAGAAATCCCAAAAGGTCTAAACTCAAGAATGAAATCCTCAGACAACATAAAGGAGAAGGGCAGTCAGAACTAAAGACTGTTGTCTGTGAAATCTGTGAATTGTCTTTGGAAATGGACCGGGTCCTCTTACAACACATAAAAGACAGGTTTATCTAGGGAAATGCCCTCTGTGTGCCAAGTTCGCAGTTACAGATTGTTGACCTTTGCAGATATGGAAGCACATTTCAGAGCATGCCATGTAAACAGGATTTGCTTTGTCTGTTTTGCCTTTAAAAAAAATTTTTTTTTTGGTACCAGGGATCGAACTCACGATCGTGCATTTGCCAAGCAGGCACTTTCACTGCTGAGCTAAACGTCCAGCCCTGCCTTAAAATTTTTTAAACTGTGAGTCCATATATGAACTATTATTGGAGGCATTGAAGCAAGAGGAGAGTCTTTCTAAGTTCCAAGTGCCAGCTACAGTTTTTGAGTTCGAAGGAGGAAATAGAGCATAAAACCAACAATCATTGACCATTTAAAAACTCAGGACCACTTAAAACAAAGGTTGTTACTCAAACTTCAGTTCACATATCAAGAGGTATAGAATCCATTATTGTGAGCAGTACTGATTCTTGCCTATCACCTATGAGAACTAAAAAGGCTCCAAGAACTCTAGATATTCTAGACTCCTTTGCAGCCAGGAGTCTAGCTAAATATATGTCCTACCTACTTCCATGGATTCTGAAAGGCAAGTGTGAGGCTAGGTCGTCTGTACAGCATGACTGATGGTAGCATTCAGTGTCACCAACTATCAGATTTTACAGTGATATCTCTAGTTACCTACTCTAAAGAAGCAGTTCATAAATTATGCCCTTTCTTCACTCAGACCCCTCTACAAAAGTAATCACTATATTCTGGCATTAGTTTTTACTGTTTTTGAACTTTAAATAAATATGCTAAATCACTAAATAAATTGAATCAAACAATAAAATATAAAGATGTCAGTGAAGCCTGGGCATGGTGGCACATATCTATAATTCCAGCACTCAGGAGGCTGAGGCAGAATTGCTGTGTTTGAAGCCATCCTGAACTACAAAGTGAACCACAAAAAACGGAAAAAACAAAAAAGCAAAGCAAGGTGGTTGCCCATGCCTGTAACCCCAGTACGAGAGGCTAGGGCAGGAGGATCATCTCAGGTTCAAGGCCAGCATGAACTACATGGTGAAACTCTATTCAGAAAGACTGAAAATCTACTAAGAAAACAGTTGAAAGCCCTGCATGGTGGTGCACACTTAGACCCTGTCTGGAAAAACAAAAAACAAAAGAAACAAAACTCAAAAATACAACAAAAACAAACTTGGCAATGGAGGAACCTTACTGCCTTAGCCAGAGATCATATTGATACATCATATGCCTTCCTGATGTGAACTGATGAGAATTATAATTTATGTTTGTGGGTTTCTTTACTTATACCATAATCCCAATGTAGTCAATTGGAAAAATGTCCAGTCCTTATTGCGATAAATCTGTGTTAGAAACATTCCATAAAAATCCATGACTAATACTTCTCATAACTTTCAAGATTATCAAAAACAAAGACACTTAACATATTGTCATAGGCCAGAGGAACCTAGAGAGACATAGGCACTCAGTGTAGTGTGGTAAGTTTATCCTGAATGAGGTCCTGGAACAGGAAAAGGAAACTGGTAAAACAAAACAAAACCCTGAGGAACTCTGAATAAATTCTGGACTTCTTAATATTATTAACATTGGTGCACTCATTTTGACAGATGTAACTAACATAAGTTAATATTTTTTTGTTAATGTTCATAAAAATAGAGAAGTGAAACTGTGTGTATAAATATATTTTTTTTCCTGCTTCCAGGTCCTTATGTTATAGCCAGTGTTGCAACAAAAATTTTTCAAGAATTGGTGGAAGGTGTTTTTTACATACATAACATGGGGATTGTACACAGAGATTTGAAGGTAAGTGGATTAACTAAATCTGAAATTAGTGAGAGATGATTTAATGGAAACTTACTGAATTTATTTGGTTTATTCCTATTTTTGTTTTTGTTTTTGTTTTTGTTTTGGAGACAGTGTCTTACTATGCAGTACAGGTTGGCCTTGAACTCACAGCAGCCCTCCTTCCTCAGCCTCCCACGTGCTAGGATTATGGGTGTGCACCACCATGCCTGGCTAGGACTCACTGAATTTAAGGAGATGGTGTACCCTCATTCATTTACTTAGGAGGTTACTATTTATATAAAGCAGCATCTCATACATCCAGAACATGAAACCCTTAGATTAATTAAAAGCAATAATTTTAGGATGTTTGAAAATTTTCTGTGTATGAATATTATTTTACTAGTAATATACTCTGAATACTATCTAATTGGTGGTGTTAAATGTACTTAATATCATAAAAAAATGCTCAGGTATTATTACAGTCTTAGAACTAAAATGTATTTCTGGAAAATTCTACCTTTTGCTGTTTTAAAAAAAATACATAAGGAAGTAGTGGCATGTGCCTGTAGTCCTGGCTACTCAGGTTGTAGGAAGACCACTTGATCCCAGGAGTTTGACACCAGACTGGGCAGCATAGGATGCCCATCTGAAATAAAACTATATGCTAGTGGTACATGCGTATAATATGGGCACTCTGGGTGCCCAAGGCAGGAGGGTAGCAAGTTTGAACCCAGGCTGAGCAACTTAGCCTTAGTTATACACTGTCTCAAAAATTTAAAAAGCATTGCAGATATAGCTCATTGTGTAAATTCTTGTAACCCCCCCAAAATGTGTACATACACACACACACACACACACACACACACACACACATACAGGATTATTTCAGCTTTTATCCTCAAACACTATAAAAAAAGAGAAGATGTATTTTCTTTGGCTGATTTTTAAAGTAATATGCTTACTTTTTAGGAAAACATTAAATCATGAAAAAAGGATTTAAAAGAAAATATAGGAATATAAGAGTTAATGTGTGAATCATTTTATTTTTTGAAAAATCTTTAAGTATAAGTAGTTTGTGCATTGGGATGTAAAAATAATGGGTTCAGTATTTTGTGTTATGTCTCTAGCCTGAAAATGCAGTTTCAATGGCTAGAATTCTCTGGGACTGAGAAACTTGGTCTTACTTGAGGTGAGCTAAGTCATAACAGCAGTATATTGAGTTCCATATCTTTACCGGGAGAAGTTGCTTCAGGTGATGTTTGTGTTTCTCACTACAAAGATTTCTAATGGCTTTTTTGCAGATATCTTCTAGGGATAAAGGTTTTTGAGATAAGTTTATTAAGGCTTGCCTTAAGGAGTAGAATTCACGTGGCATGATTCCTGTAGGTAGAATTCCTTGCTTATTGGTCAGTTTCAAAGGGTAAGTGCGACAAAGTAGCTTAGCAAAAAGAGTCTTGTCTCTGAGGTTGGAGCTGCGCTGAAGGTACATGTAAATTGGAGATTCCCCATTTTTTGTTAAAATGTTGACATTTGCCTCAAATTCTAGCAAGAGATTGATTACTGCCTCTCTACCTCCAAAACATGCCTCATGGAGAGCTGTTTGCCCTTCACGGTTCTGGGCATTGACCTTGGCTCCATGCATTAACAGCAAATGGATACAGCTCAGCCCTGCTGCTAGCAGGCGGCCTGCTTTGCTTGATGCGGTGCACACTGCCAGCATCAGGGCTGTGTTCCCTGTGGAGGAGACAGCACAGTTAACATTTGCACCATGTGCGATAAGTGTTTCTATCATGTCAGTACTCAATAGATCTGCAGCCATGTGAAGGGGGGTCATGCTGGCTTCATTAATAGCATTGACCTGTGCACCATTTTGGAGCAATATGGAAAGAACTGGATGGGTCCCATATGATATGGCCAAGTGGAGGGGGGAAATTTTGTCGCTGTTGTCTGCCTGGGCATTAACTTGAGCTCCGTATTCACACAAGATGCGGAGACACGTTTCAGCATTGTCCTGGTCTGTCAGGATCTTTTGGATTCTGTTACTTGGTTTTGTCCATGTGGTAGAAGTGATTGGCCAGTGCAGTATCATCAACTCGAGAGTGGTGAGGCCTCGTGTGTCCCTGGAAGATATTTATCACATGTCACAGGAGGTTCATGGTCAGAACAGCTTTACTTTGCAGAGTTAATGCTTAAGGCAATGTTTTTATAAAGTTAATACCTTTAATTACATTACAGTATTTCAAGATCTTATTGCTGGGCAATTTTTCAGAATATCGCAGGGGTTTTGAAGGGACAGGTGGCATACAGCCCTGTATGATGGGTCCAGCTCTTTAGAGAAACCTTTTTCAACTTTATTTCTGAAGGCAAGGCCCAACTTTGCCCAGTGCAAAGCCTGGGTTGCCGAACATTTGATGAAACTGTGAGCTTGGGTACGAGCTGCTAATATCTGAGAAGTGAACCTTAAAGGACCAGACTCCATTTACTCAGCTTTGTGGCTCTATGTCTGTTCTCCTTGACATGTTTCTTTAGGAGTGTAAGTAGTTGGAGGAATGACAAGGGTTGAATCCAGGGATATATGGTCATTTTGAAGTTAGTGAAACCAGTTCTTTATCCCCTGCTCCAGCCCAAGTAGAATGAGCGTTTTGTGGATTGGTTCTCAGCTCTCAGGACCAACTACAAAATTTCTTTAAGAAATTGGGGAAGATTTGTCATCAAAACTGTGACTGTTCCACCGATATTAGGAACTGATTACAAATGTAGAGTGGAGTTGATACATGTAGAGAGGAGTAAGAGCAGGACATAGTAGGTTGGCTCTTTGAGCAGGGTAAGGGTTTGCACCCAGAAATTGTGCTGTATACTGTATAATTCTTTAGCTCATTCAGATAGCATTCATTGGGCACTTAGAGATAGGAGTTTGGTTTAAGTGCTAAGGACAGTGTAGTAAACAAGATAAATTTCTCTTTCATGAAGCTTACCTTCTTGTGAAGGATAGTAAGAAAAGCCATTGGCTGTTTTTTTATCTTTCATACTCAAGTTGTTAAAGTTCTTGAGTGCTGTGGCCAGGACTTAATACATTTTCCACAGCACTGTTACTGAGCTCAAGATGCAGCGAAGTGGCTGTTTCTGGAAATCCAGGACTTCCAGAGAATCTCATCTAGTCAGTAAAGAAGTGGGTTCATTGGAGACATAGTTTGTAGGCCATAACCCACGAGGAATGAACAAACTCAGACATCATGGGGCAAGTAAACTGTGTCATACACACCTCACTTAGATGGTAATGCTGCATTAACTTACCTTACTTCAGGGTCAGCCCCATGTTCTAACAAACAAAGCAAACTTTGGGCATTGCGATATTTGACAGCCAGATGAATGGGGATGATGGAACGTGTTGGCTGCAGGGAAACCAAAGTGAATTGCAGTTATACTTTATAAAATAGTATTTACATTAGCCTGCCTGTGCAAAGAAAGTATTCATGTAAGTATTGCATTGGTTTAGTGTTTTGATGTTTATTGAAATTTTCCCTCTCTATTGCCTGTTTTCAGAGAGCAAGGAATTTTGTATTGTACACTTTGTGTTTTATAGTAACACAAATTTATCAAGGCAACAGAAGTAACACCTAAAGCTTTGAGAGCTGCTTCTTGTGAAGAACTCATGGTGTAAAATTAGTGGTAATTGCTGTGAAGTCCGTTAGTCCTTAAAGTAACCTGCTGGCTGATTGATGAACAGGTGGTGTACTTGTAAGGCTTTGCCAAAGTCATACTGTTAGCAGAAAAACCTGCCTTTTCAGAGCTTTCAAAAAGATGTATTCTGTCTATGATAAGCAGAACTATCTATGTCAGTTCTTAAAATATATATGTAAGTAGTGATTTTACACTGTATCTGTAAGATAAAAGGAGATGGTGGGAGAAAGGAGGTGATGTCTTTCTTGAAAAAAAATTAATTATAAAGGTGATAATCATTGTATAAAATTTAGGAATGAAAAACTATGTACTCATGGGGAAAAAATAATTCTATTATACAGACATAATCCCCACTAGTGTATTTAAGAGCATGGTGTTAATGTGCTTCTGACAAATTAGTTCTAGTCTTTTTCTCCATCTGTTTATGTGTGAAGAGTGGAAGTGAGGCCATGTGGACTTTGAGACTCACAGGACCTCAGGGTACACTGCTTGGAGTGTGGGACGTGCATGCTAGTGCAGGGCTGTTGAGTTGCATGTTTTGTGAGGGCTGTGAGTGAGGAGCTTAGGGAGTTCATAAACTTTCGGTTGTGTTCCCCGCTAAGCCTCTTTTTTCTAAAAGCAACAGCAGAAAAGTAGGTACCTGGTGCAGGGATAGTGTGTAGCAGGTGTGGTTAGATGGAATGGTCAAAGGCTGGTCAACTGGGTGATTTCTGAGGAGTGCCCGGATGGCAGTGCAGTCTTCTTTGATTATGGCCTCATAAAGCTTAGTTTGCAGTGTTATGGGCTGGTTGTCCTCCAACAACTGGGCACTGTCAGCCACCAGGCTTCTCCTTTTTGTTATATTTCCCATGGGGAAAACATTAGCATTCAGGGGTAAATGCTGCTATGGAATTGGTTAGTATCATTCTCTTTATGATGATTCTTTCAGTTTAGTTCTAGAACTTCCCTAGAATTATGCAGAATTGTATTTCTAAGCAGGTGTAGTGGTACATGCTTATAATCCCCGTACTGTGGGAGGCTGAAGCCCAAAGATTGCAAGTTTGAGGCCAACCTGGACAACTTACTTAGTAAGACCCCCTCTTAAAGAAACGGAAAGGAAAGGAAAAGAAAAAAGGCTGGGGAGGTAGCTCAGTTCAAGGCTGAGTTCAATCGCTAGTACAAAAAAAAAAAAAAAAAAACCAAAAAACTGCGAAATGAACACAGTTTATTTTTACTGCTACCACACCTTTCAGACTTTATTCCCTGATTATAGTGTGCCAAATTTCAGCACAGATTTTTGAGTTTTCTGCTTGGTCACAAAAACATATAAACTATCACCTTACACCTAACATTATTTGTTTTCTTTTCCATGTTAGCTGTAGTTCAAACTGCATCTAAAATGGGTATTTTTACATTAACATAAATTATTACTTAAATGCAAAAACAACTTTTAATTTTTAATTTTTGTTTTTAATTTTATTTATTTATTCCTTTATTTTTGGTACCAGGGAGCAAACTCACAACCTTGCACTTGCCAGGCAGGCACTTAAGCCACTGCGCTAACTCCCCAGCCTCCCAATTATTTATTTATTTTTAGTACCAGGAATCAAACTCAAGACCTTGAGCTTGCCAGGTGAGCACTTGTTCTGCTGAGCTATATCCCTGACCCATTTTTTAGTTTTTTAAAAAATGTTTCCTCCCACCAGTATAGATGCAGTTTTTCACTAGTACAGGAGTAGACGGGAGCTGTTTTGAATCTGCTGCTGTTGCTTAAGTAGAACCAAATGTGTATCTTCATATCATAATCTAGTTTGTTTCCCACACTGACTAATCTGTGAGTCATCTGTGAGCTTTAAAAAATATCAAAGATGGTTTGTCACAGTGGCAACAAATAATCCCAGCTACTTGGAAAGCTAAGGCAGAAAGATTACGAGCAGGGCTAGGGGTCTAGCTAGTGTGGAAAGTACATGTTTATCATTTCCAAGGTCCCAGGCTTCATCTCCAGTACCAAAAGCAAACCCCAAAGTTTTTTTTACTAGAAATGTCAGTCTTTGACAGTTGGAGAAGGCAGATTTTAAAAGCATTTTGGGTGGCGATGCCCTGTCGGGATTGAGAAATGCTTGTGTGTGAAGCATGTTTTACGTTGATGCTTCTCAAATCTGAAATGATTTTTAGACTTTTAAATAATAGTGACGCTTATGTCCACCCTAGGAATTCAGATTTTATTCATCTAGGGAAGGCTCAGAAATTGAGATTTCTTTTAAACTCCTCTGATGATTATAATGTACAGCCACACTTGAGAACTGTTGGGGCTGCTTGCCTGAGTTTTGGTAACTCTTAACACCCAGGTTTTTACTAGTTAAGAACATTAAGGAATTGATTTGTTCTGTTTGTTTATAGCCTAGAAATATTTTTCTTCATGGCCCTGATCAGCAAGTAAAAATAGGAGACTTTGGCCTGGCCTGCACAGACATCATACAGAAGAACATGGCCTGGACCAGTGGAAATGGGAAGGGTAAATTTTGTTATTTGGTTTTTGATTTTACATTCAAAAGGAGACATGGTTACACATACAGGTACTTAAAGAGACTCATAAGCCAAGCATGGTGGTGCACACCTGTAATCCCAGCACACGGGAGGCTGATGCAGAAGCATTGTGAGTTCGAGGCTAGCCTGGACTACATAGTGAGTTTAAAGCTAGCCTGAAGTACATGGTGAGACTGTCTCCAAAAAAGAGAGAAAGAAATTCATAAAAATGTAATAGTAAAGCTAGGACAAAAGCAACCGTTGTTTCCCTAGAACAGTGATGGCAAATTTTTCAGAGCTTTCAATGATAATAAACAGCTAGTTGTGGCTCATGTGCCACCGGTTTGCCTCTGCTTCCCTAGGAACTAAAGAGCCCTGCTCATAGCAAATGATCCTTAATGGTTGCCGTGTTACTACTGCAGTGTTGCACATGTGCCTTTCTCCCATCCAAGTACTAACCAGGCCCGACCCTGCTTAGCTTCCGAGATCAAATGAGATCGGGCACATTCAGGGTGGTATGGCTGTAGACTCACATGTGCCTTTTTAAACTCATAGGAACATCCACACACACTTCCAAAGTGGGAACCTGTCTGTATGCTTCACCGGAGCAGTTGGAAGGATCTGAGTATGATGCCAAGGTAGTAGCTGTTACTTTTTCTGCTTTTGACTTATTCTCTAATTTTAATAATACTACACATGCAGAGTTCTAGGTAGGGCTGTTTTTGGAGATACCTGAGTCTTATAGGTGATCTGTTGATGAAACTTTACTAAGAAGAAGCTTTATTTTAGCTCACTTTGGGATGGCCCATGCCTATAATCCTACCACTGTGGGAGGCTGAGGCAAGCAGATTGCAAGTTCAACCCCTGCCTGGTTGGTTTAGCAAGACCTGTCTAAAAATAAAAAACTGGTCAGGGATGTAGCTCAATGCAGAGACCTTAGTTCAATCCCCAGTACACTTCTATTCCTAAAATGTCATTTTTTTAGCCAAACCTGACTACATTACCCTGTAGGCTATTTCTAGATCCATGGATGTTGCAAGTTGTTCCTGAAGTGAACTTACTTAGAATATCACCATTCACCTCAGGGAACTAGAATCCATGTAAACCTGTCTTTAGTCTTTCATTCTCACTTGAAGCTTAGACAAACACATACCACAGGGAAGCTTGTTACTTGATTCCTCTTGTAAGAGAATGAAGATACTTTAAAGTTTTAATCCCCATTGAAGAAATGCTAAAGTAAATCCTCTTTTCAAAATAACAGCCTAGTACATTTTCTTTTAGGATGACTCATTCAGTTTTTTAGTGATTGAGAAAGAGCTGCTAGAAAAGACCACAGCTGTACCTAAAAACCAACAAAGTGAAGACTTTCCTAAAACCTACTTTTAGGAAAGCAGCAGATTTTATACAGAATCTATAAATGTTACCAGGAATGCTTATTTATAGGTGGAGGTAGAGGTGAAACCAGAGGAAGAGCTGGGGATAGTCCTGACCCTAACACGAGTAGTGTTGAGCTCCTGTCACTCTGTTTGGATCAGACCTGGATTATCACAGTGGTGAAAACAGTGGTAGGGCTACTGACTGCTGTTGGTGGTGGGAGATATCCTTGCCCTTCACTTAACCATCCATTCTGCAAGCCTGTGGATACCCCTGCTGGGTATTAAAAAGACAGGTTGCTGGGCATGATGGCTGGCACATGCTTATAATTCCAACATTCTGGGAGGCTGAGGCAAAAAGATCACAAGTTCTGTCCCAGCCTGGACAACCTAGTAACTTTATTAAGATCCTGTCTCTAAAGAAAATATATAAAAAGGCTGAGGAGGTAGTTCATTGTGAAGGCCCTGGGTTCAATCCCCATTACTGGTTCCCTTTTCCCATCACAAAAGAGAGACCATGGTGATTATCTCTTAGTGCAGACAACTGCTTCTGTGAGGCATGTGCCGTTCTTCTGCGTTCCCTTCTTTGTAGATTCCTAAGTCCTCATTCATAGAAATCCTTGCTTGCTGGAGAATAGCTGTGGAGCAATAGCTGTGTTAGTCTAACTTCATATTTTACTTTTGAACTGCCTTTGTCCTCCTTTTCCAGTCGGACATGTACAGCTTGGGTGTGATCCTGCTTGAGCTCTTTCAGCCGTTCGGGACAGAGATGGAGCGAGCAGCAGTTCTAACGGGTGTAAGAACTGGTCGGATTCCTGAGTCGCTTAGTAAAAGGTGCCCGGTGCAGGCCAAATATATCCAGCACCTTACCAGCAGGAATGCAGCCCAGAGACCATCTGCTCATCAGCTGCTGCAGAGTGAACTTTTCCAAACTCCTGGAAATGTATGAACTTTTTTTAATACTGGGAGAGTATAGAGGTTTTAAATTAGAATTCATTTATTAATCCTATTTCAATAAGGTTTTTGTTTCAGGAAATAAAATAGTTCAACTCAACGTAGGGGTTCCTTAATAGTTTATCTAGTACTTACTGAGTTTATACTAATAGCACACTTGTATTCCTAGTTCCCGAAACCAAAACCCTGCCAGTATAATATAGCTGGGCATAGTGACATACACCTGTAATCCTCTTGGAGGCTAAGGGAGGGTCACAAGTTAAAGCTCAGCCTAGTCAACTTACCCACCTAGCAAGACCTTATCTCAAAAAAAAAAAAAAAAAAAGGGCTAGAGATACAGCTTAAAGATCTGAGGTTCAATCCCCAGTGCTGTCTCATTTGTGTATGTATGCTTCACAAAAGTACTTCCTAGTAAAAAGGGACACACACCAAAGAGTAAAATAGAGCAATAATTCTGAGAGTTGGAACAGTAGTGGCAGACTGCCACTTTTTTTTGAGGGGAGGTCTCACTGTGTAGTTCAAGCTTTGGACTGACTGTATTGCTCAGGTTGGCCTTGAGTTTGTGGCGATCCTGCTGCTTTAGCCTTTCAGGATTACAGGTGTGCACCAACACACCTGGCTGCCTTCACCACTGAGAACTTTCAGAGTTCAACTATGGATAGGTTGGTTTTCAGTCCTCTGGTGTGGTGTTGCTTCAGGGTGATTCATTCCCTTTCTCCTTCCTGACACAAGGTTCAGTGCCAAGTATAGTCTCTAGTCTGTGTATAATGGAAAAGGTGTGACTTGTTCACTCTATTCCTCCAGAAACTGTTAAGCTTTAATTAAAGCTTTATTCTAAGGTATATTCAGATTCTTTAGTACTTTGGTACACAAATTATGGTCCTGACCCAGCTGCAGCAGTGCTGCCTGGGGCTCCCCTAGTGTTCTCAGTCAGAACCTGCAGTTCAGCAGGATTCCCAAGCAGTCTACAGTGTTTGATCAGCAGTGCTCTCAGGGTCAGCAGAAGTCCCCTAGGAACTGATAGAAGAATCCTTAGGCCTTCTCCTGTCTCCTAACCTATTAAGAGAAACTAGTGAAGTGGAGGCAGCAGTCTGTAGTGTAGCAGCCCTTGAAGTGATGCTGTCACATGGTACTTTGGGAGCCATGAATGGTGACTGTAGAAGAGGCACTAGGGGTACAGTAGTGTTAAACCCATGTTCACTCCCAGAATCTCTCAAGAAAATCAGATAGTTAATTTGTTTTTAAGGCTTATTAATTTTTAGCTAAACCATTTATAAACTTAAATGAAGAGGTATATGTAATACTTTTCTCTCTTTGAAGTTTTTTGAAAATTGCATACACAATACAGTTCTTAACCAGCTCATTTTTCTGTGACAGCATTTCACTTCAATTCACATCTGCCCCTGAGCATCATCTCTTTATCACTTGGCTGTACTTTTATCTCTGCTGGCCAGTATCTTCTTTTATTTATCCGTTTTTAATCACTTACCAGTCCAATTATTTAAATATAGGATACACAAAAATTGCACATTTTTTGTTCATTTTTACAACAGGAAATACAAAAATGACAAATTTTACCCAGTTTATTCAATACAAGAATCAACTGGTTAAAGTGACACCTGCCATAAACAAATGTGCTGAGTGATGTTCAGGGTAAACTGTTAAGTGGTTAAAATCCCACATAGGCTGTGCACTGGAAGACACAGAGGCAACACACTCATGTTGTTGTGAACTAGAAGATGCAGTGACCAAGCACGGACAGTCTTTGACAGAAACTTGACTGGCCTTAATAATGTGGTGTGGTTATTTACATGTTTTGGGGTCAAGGGCAGCACACAATTATATAAATATAGTGCTAAGTCTATTCACAAACTTAATTTGTTCTGTGATCTTAGAAAAGATAGCCATGTTCATGTTTGTGTGAGATGGCTGTGGTCATGTTTGTCACGATACAAAATTTACAAACAAAAATGAAACTTTGCAAAATGTTTTTGTTTGTGAACCAAATTGTTTGCAAACAAAGGTGTTCATGAACTGAGGGGCCACTATAAGTGACAGCTGACTTTCCACCCATGCAGTTGAGTGGCTGGTAGTAACACTTAAACTGTGAAGTCTAGAATTTATGCATATAGGAACTGTGCAAAGTGAGTACAACCTATATATTTAAGAGGTAGCTATTTTAATGATGCTTAAAATTTTCTCTTTACAGGTTAATCTTACCCTACAGATGAAAATAATAGAGCAAGAAAAAGAAATTGAAGCACTAAAGAAGCAGCTAAGTCTCCTTTCTCAGGACAAAGGGGTAAAAGGATGTAAAAAATGAGGACATACCAGCTAGCCTTAATTAGGCTATATCAGTAAGACGAAAGTGGACTCTCAGAATAGTCAACTGGAATGTAAATTTTCAATCTGTAGTGTACAGAATATGATTATATGATTTCTTGGTTGTATTTAATAAGCTTGTGTAAATCTTCTGAAAGCTATAAAAGTATATACCTGGTAACCTGTTCCTTAAGTAGCTCTTTCATGACCTAAGACTGCTCAGAATGAAGCCTATTCTGAAATACTATTTGAATACCCCAGTAAGTCCGTGTCATAATTGACAGTCCTCACGGTGTTGTAAACAATCATGCTGAATAAATCCATATAAACCCAGACTCACAAATTATATGATGATTTTATTGATACTTGACAACTGGCTTAAATAAAGACTGATTCTGTTTTTTAAGTCTCTTTACTGACAAATAGGCATGAGGCAGCATCATTTTTAAAATTGAAACCCTTTAAAACCAGTTACTAAAATTCACTTAATCAGCTTGAGGGCACTGTTGAAAGGGGCCAGGTTTTCACATGACTTTAGCCATCGCTGCACGTTGGCAGGTGCTGCTATGCCACAGCCCCCAGCCTGCTGGAGCACAGACCAGAGCACCACATCTGCCACAGTGAGCTCGTTCCCGACCAGCCACGGGCTCTTCCCCAGAGCAGAGTTCATGGAGCGGAAAACAGCTGCTTTTTCTTTACTGCTGCCCTCTTTTAGCTGAAAAATAGCAATATCTACCCAGCTATCTATGAGGGTTAAGGTCACAGCATTGTGCTTCTGGCCAAAGAGAGAGAACAAGAAACGTGCAATGTTCCCTTCTCCTTCGATGGGGCACATCGTCTGGACACTGAACTTCATCTGAGTCTTGGGCACTGAAAAGGAAAAACATGCCATGTAATGTCAACCAGAGTAGCAGCCACTGAGGGACATATTTGTGCTATGTGGAAGGGGAAAGTCACAGATAATCATCAGTATATTTTCTAAAACATCACACAATTTTCATGTGTCTCCAAGAGGTTTGATATGCAAGAGTTTCAAAATGCTAGCTAGTCAAGTAGTTTTTTAAGTTTTTAAGCTAGAAAGACCATGTTTTCTAACCCTTACGCTGAAGGATTAGAGGCTGAGGATGGGAAACCAGGAGTCTCATGCCCCAGATGGGAGATAGTCTGCCCTTAATTTACCTACGTGGGGCTGAGGGCAGTTTAGGCATGACTGGAGGATGTTAACTCACTTCTGTTGTATAAACCTCACCAAGAGAGGTTCCATCACTGGGATTATGAATAAATGATATCCTTTGAGTCCCATAGGGAAACATCAGTGTCCCTGAAACAAGTTTTAGACTATAGAGGCTGGAGGGCTGTGCCTGGTTGGACAGAAAGCTCTTCTCCAAGGCTCAGAAATTTCTGGAACTATGTCATGGAGAAGATTTGACCTGACAGCAAAGAGCTATAGCCTGTGTGCAGAACATCTTAACCCTGCTGCCTCTTACCAAAAACCACAGCATGCATCCTATCTCTCACAGAAAGTTCAATGGTCTCTACTTACCATTCTTCCAAATTAAGGTGAAGCCCAGCTGATACTCATGACGGGCCTGTTTTCTAGTCTGTTCCCCAAAGCACTTGAGAAGGTTCTCAGGCACGCTCTTGACTGATGAATGCGTGTGGACCGTGGACAGGACTCTGTACTGCTCACACAGCAGCCTGTGCAGCACGAGCAGGGAGAGGGGAGGTGAGGCCGGGTTTGCGTTGATCACAATGTCTTTCAGTGCTCCATAATCCTGCGGGAAGACGAGAAGTATACAGCCAATGTGAGTAATCTTGAGTGCAATTTTACCAGGTGCAACCCTAGGAACTTAACAAGGGTCATTTAATTAAATCCCATAAGGAAGACATCATTAATACCCTCACTTAACAGCTGGGAAAACTTGAGTCATGGAGAAGCAAGTAACTTATCCATTGTCCACTGAACTCCATAAAAGGGGAGCTAGGATATGGGTTGACTCCCATCTTCTGACCCCTCCACTGCTGGCTATGGACTTTTCTATCAAATTCATATAACAGTGATGCAAAAGACAATACTTCCGTACTTCTGTTTGTCCTCCTTTACTATGAGATGAAACATTAAAGATGTACACATATAATTCTTCCCAGCCACCAAATCTAATGCTGACCACTTGGCATCTACATCAATTTGTGTTCATCAGTGTTTCAATGAAGAGCCCCTTGAAAAAGGGTCCTGACTCTAGAGACCACTGGTAATGAGGGGAAAGGACAGTGTGCAAGTGCCTGTAACCAGGCAATCAAGAGGCTGAGGCAGGACTGCTGCAAGTTTAAAGCCAGCCTAAATTACAAAGTGAGATCCTGTTTTAAAAAACAACAATGGGCCAGGGATTTAGCTCAGTGGCTTAAGCGCCTGCCTGGCAAGCGCAAGATTGTGAGTTTGATTCCCAGTACCAAAAAACAAAACAAAAAACAACAAGCCGGGCGTGGAACACTCCTGTAATCCCAGCATTCAGGAGGCTGAGGCAGGCAGATTGAGCCTGGGCTACAAATGAGTTCAAGGCCAGCCTAAAGTGCATAGCAAGACCCTGTCTCAAAAAGATAAAAACAGTAACAACAGCAGCAAAAACATCCCTCATGTAGACAATCACAGCAGTGCTTTGGCCTTTTCTATACAGACTGCCACTGTTACTCAGTACCCTTTATACCAAGCTAAGCTGAATGCTTTTCTAGTTCCCTCAACCAAGATCACATTACTTGACACTTTACCAATAAGGTATCAAAATTCACCTTGAGCACCACGTGCTCTGAGAAGCCTTTCCAGCAGGATGAGAAATCACTGTGTGTGCTCCCAGACTCACTGTGAGACTATGGCTCCCTGGGGGCCTGTCAGGTCTTGGCTCAGTCCTTAGTACACAAAAAACATGTATAGGATGAATGCATGGGCAGGGGAAGGAATATACCAAGACAGGGCACTGAAGTTGCCAGAAACAGAACCTTTGGGTGAGACTGCAACTTTACTTCCAGTTTTTATCTTTGATTTGCACCATTCCATCACCAATTCTACAGGAAGGTGTTAGTAGGGAATCTTAGAACAAACCCTTTGTATCCTTTGATACCACTTTATAAGATATTCTCCCATGTAAGGTAGTCTTTGTGTATGGGATTGCCTCCTAAATTAGCTGAAGCCTATAAACAATCATGAAGGCTGGCTGACACAACTTACTTTTAATAAAGCAAATTGAATTTAAACAAAAGACATCCTTAGTTTGAATGGCTTTCAGCAATGTAGTTCAAAAGGATTGATGGGATTTCTGTGCTTGGGCAGCCAAGACTATAACAGATGGGCTTTCTCAAACAGGGTTAAGACCATTTCTGCTGAGCCAAATCAGCTAGGACCTACTCCTCCAAGGTTCAAAGGCTATTAGACAGACCTGAGATGGCAAGTGGCTGTGACTCCTAACTCCCTTCTGGGCCTCTGGCTCCACCTTGTTCTCCACTCCATCTGAGAAGAGGCAGCTTTACAGCTGGCTTTGGCTTCATGCCATGCAAATCTGTTGTGTGCTAAGGCACAATCAGGGACAAATGAAGAACAAGGGTTCTACCTCTGAGGACCAAAAAGCCAAGGCAAAATCATGCTGTCACAATTTTCTGGCATTAACCACTATCTAGCACACAGATGTCTCTTAGCTTTTGAAACAAACCTACCTTTCCAAGCACTGAATTCAAGTCCAATGCATTGGTCATCAGAGCAGTGGGCTCATCTGCTTGGATGATGTTGGTTACATCCACATCTGCATCAGGAGTGTGAATCATCTTGGAGAGACCATCGACCGCAGCTTTCAACTCGTACAAACGTTTTAAAATATCATCTTGGCGGGACTCAAGAGCTTGCAGTGAGGGATCTAATGTTTCCTAAAGAAACAACCAAGCAGTCATTTTCTCTCAAAGTAGTCTGTCTAAATATGATCACTTTTCTTTGTCCTATGCACTAATAAACCTCCCTCCCTTTAAAAGACATTACAAGTTTAAAAGACATTACAAGGTGCATTACAAGTTTAAATATTACAGTAAAGACATTACAAGTAATCCCAGGGCTCTGGGAGGCTGAGGCAGGAAGACTGAAAGTTTGAGCCCAACATGGGCAACTTTTAGTGGTTTACCCTGTCAAAAAACAAAGTTCTAGTGACATAGTTCAGCACAAAGGCCTTGGATTTAATCTCCAGTAGTGTAAATAAGTACATACATACATTACATCAAAGTGGGAGAGTTATCTCATTTTTAATAGGTTTCTGCAAACAGACTCACCAATGTTTTAGGATGAATAAAAAATGTGACTGAAAGTCACTTAGAAATGTTCTGATTCCTATTTCAGGTAATTTAGTTTAACAATAAAAGGACAGCAGAAAATAAGTTAGTCTTTAGTCTTTTATTTTAATTAATTTATTTTTAAGAGACAGTGTATCTTTACGTTGTCTAGGTTGATCCCAAACTCCTGGGCTGAAGGAATCCTCTGCCTCAACCTCCTACTGCGCTGAATATTTTTTTTTCGTTGTAGTACTGGGGATTGAATCCTGGGAGCATGGAGCTACATCCCTAGCCCTTTTTATTATTTTATTTTGATACTAGGTCTTGCTAAATTGCCAAGACTGGTCTCAGATCCTAAGTAGCTGGGATTACAGGCATTTGCCACTAGGCCAAGCCAGCATTTATTTTTGGGGGGTACTAGGAATCAAACTCAAGACCTCATGCTTGCTAGGCAGGCGCTGGGTCACTGAGCTAAATTCCTGACCCCTGCATTCTTTATTTTCAATAACAAACTAATTCAAAATACTTCATGTAAATAGGTAAAGAAAGATGGGGGAGAAAACCAATAAGAATGGAACTTACCAATTTATACAAATAAGGGAAAAGGTAGCTCAGACAAGTTTAAAAGAGGTCTCCTGCAGCACAGCAGCAGATTGCTGGCACAGGAAACTGCTTGCCTAAATCATTATGAGGCAGTACTAGCACCCTGTTGTCTTAGAGTCACCTAGAACAGTGGTGGCAAACCTATGGTACGTGTGCTGCAGCAGGCACTCACAGCCCTCTTTCCACTCACGAACCAAGCTGTCCCAGCATCGCCCCAGCAGCCGAGCATTGAATAGTAGTGCACACAGGAGCCAAGTGCACGCTCGGAAAGAAGTAGTGGTGCCAGGTTATCTCAGTTAGTCACAACTCATTAGTTGCCACCCATCCAAGCTTTTGCAAGGCTAGTTAGTATTCAGGTTTAATTGTGGTGTTGGTTATGGTATCACTTTGTGATAAATAAGTTGGTTTTGGGTTCCAGTTTGGGCACTCAGTCTCTAAAAGGTTCACCATCACCAATCTAGAACCTTTTCACTACTGAAATGTATCACTTCATGAAGTGGGAACTTTTACATCCCTAAGTCAGTGAATCTGTGTCCTTCTGGCCTAGTGGTCACTGGCACACAGTAAGTAACCAATAATACTTGCCTTTGAATAAGTCTTAAGTTATAGACTTACTTTACAGAGCAGTGTTTTTTGTTTTTTTTTTTTTTTTGTACTGAAGCGCGAACTCACAACCTTACACTTGTTAGGCAGGCACTTAAATCACTGAGCTAAATCCCCTGTCCTATGGACTTACTTTAAAAAACAATACCTAGTAATCTCCCAGTAAAGTCAAATTACACAACCTATATTCAAATCATAAGCTGTCACACAGGTAATCTACCTTGAGAGAATACATTTGAGGAAAATGCCCACAATCAGACAGAAGAGTCAAGAATATGGCAGTGCTATTGAGTTTATTATAAAAAAAGTACTCATGATACAATGGGAGGAGTCCAGTATTTTTTTTTTTTTTTAGGAGTCCAGTATTTGTTCACATTGTGTGCAGGGAAGTCCAGTGTTTTTAGGACATTTGTTCTTCCACTACTCATCCACTCCATCGTCCTCTGTCACATATCCAACTGGCTACCAGAATTTAGGAATTTCACCTCCCAAATATGTTTGGAATCCCCTGGCTTTTAAGCATGTCTCCACTATCAGTGCCCAAGGACAGGCCTCATTTTTCACCTGGCCTATTTTCTTAACTGGTCACTTGTACCCTTGGCTAGTCTACCTCTCTATTCCATCCACCTTAAGATACCAGCCAGAGACTCACACACTGGCACACAAAACTCACATCTTGTTACAATGTCCTCTGTGCTAAATTCTTAGGCTCTTAAAATACAACTTAAGCTCTTAACATGGCTTAATAAATACCTGTATGACTCAGAGTCTGGCTCCTTCACTTTTATAATTCTCTCCCTTGTTCTGTGTTCTAACCACACTGTACTGTGGGTTCCTAAAACACCACGCTTCCTTCTACCACAGGACCTTTATACATGCTGTTCTGTCTTCTCTGTTTTGGTTAACTTCTATTTATGCTCAAACTTAATTATCATTTTCTCACTTTCCCTAGCCTACTGCTCTGAAGATTAGACAGCAAAGATAAGTAAGCCCATTGACTTCTGATAGAACAAAGAATGAAAGATGCCAGCTCAATAATTAGGTGCTGACTGGAAATGTCTGAACACAAGGTATGTGAAAGATAGGACTAGTACCTGTGTAATAAGTCTCATGTTACTCAATGGTGATCACTGAGTAATACTGCATAACACTGAAAATGTTGAGTAATACTAGAGTAATTTTGAGTAATACTGGAAATACTGCATATTTCCAATCTCATTTACTCAGCCTATATTTGTGTATCATTCCTGCACAATCTTGTTCATTCTACAAATGGCAGCAGGATGCCTATTCCACCAGGACCAAAGAAGCAGCTGCCAGATTCAAAACACAGTCAATACTTACTGAAAATTCCTGGGGTAAGAACTGCACATGTAACGTGGTCTGTAACTTCTCAAATGGCTTGACCCAGCCCCTCTTGTGGGTAAAACCAAATGCTTAAGGTATCTGCTTTATCTCCTCAGTACCTTCCTATGTTGGTCTGTAGTTGTTCTTGCTAAGAATAGACTGTGACGACATATATATAGATATATCTCTCTCTATATATATATATTTATTGATTTACATACATGCTGCTGACTTTTTGTATGGCTCTCATTTACACTAGATTGACTTGATTTCCAATTGTTTATATTATCTTGTGCCAATAATTGCTAGAGCAGTAGGACTGTGTGTCTTGTGAATCAGAAATTCAATCAAAGCCCAAAGGAAGTCAAGCAGTAGACTTAAATAAAACTTGGTCATGAATAATAGGTGACATCCCCCACTCTTGAGTTTTCTTTTTGGTCTCTTGGACTGTGCAGTTGAAGGGGCACTGGGCCATGGCTCTGTGGCAGTCTCTAGTTGAAGGACCCATTGAACCATATCTGCTATTTTTGACTTTAGCTGAGTGATGAAACAACTGTTAATGTCATTTGGTTTCAAACTAATTTAACCATCTCCCTTCCAATCTAGGAAGAAAGCTAGGAAGACAAATGATAACACATGGCAGGAAAACTGACCACAGAAGATATCCATTCATTTCCTGTCCCAATATTTCTCCACTGGAAACTTCAGATGTGTATTTGCAATAAATAAAAGGGTGAAAGATCTGAGTGAAAGACTAGAAGGTACTTACAAAAGATGTAATCAAAATGGCCAGGAAACGTGAAAAGGTGTTCAACTTAGAAAATGAGGAAATCTATACTAAAACTACATTAGGATGACTACAGTATGCCCACCAGCTTTGCAAAGAGTGCAAACCTCAGGAGAAATTCTCCAAGGCTGATGAGCGCATGAACCAGTATAACCACTTTAGGAAGTAATTTATCCAGTTAAGGTGGAAGACAGACTCCACTGTGCCAGCAGTCCTGTTTCTTAGTATATGCCCTATGTCAGCTGGTATGAATGTTCACTGCAGAATTACTAATAACACCATAAAATGGAAAACCATCCAGCACCCACAAGCAGCTGGCGGCATAAGTAATGGTGGAAGAGTCATATAATGGAACAGCATACTGCAATGAAAAGGACGACTGCCTTGTTGCAACAAAATGACACACGTCTACAAAAAAGCCAGCCATAGAGATGTAAGAAGGCTTCTACTTACATCAAGACAGCTAAAGATGCATAATTAGTTGGCAAAATAATAACAGAAAACCAAGTAAGGATCTTTGGGGGCAAAGTTGTAAAAGCAGGGCATTGATAATGTGTGTCCACCTCGGTGGTGGTGACCCTGAGGTTTCCTCTGTAAATCCTCAAAATGAATGTTTATGAATTATTTCCTTTCCTGTGTGGCAAAACTTTGTAACACAAAAAGTTTAAGTAATTATATGTCAGAAAACTAAAGATGGACAGACTTTTTTTTTTTTTAAACAAAAGTTAGGATGTCTTGTTGGTTGGCAAGCTCACAAGGCCACGGTGGGGCTGGAGGCCGGGCTGGACTGAATACTCGCTAGCCAGGGATTCGCTGGCCAGGCCCAGGGGCACCAGGGCCCAAGGCCCACGGCCACCGCGACGCCAGCACACTGGGCAGTCTCGGGGTGATGGGGCAGGGCCGCACCCGGCTCAGCCACTGCGCGTGCGCACTGGGAAGAGGCCCGCTCTCCTACCTGCACGTGGCCCGCGTCTGGCGCGGGGCTGCTGGTCCTGCAGTGCACGTTGGGGAGCCGGTACATGCAGGTGGGAAGCTCTACACGCAGCGGCGCGCCGCCCCCGTGATAGGGCTTTACCTGGTACATTGGCATCGCAGGAACCAAAGGAAACAAGGTGGCGGCGGTGGGACACGTACGCTCAGAAACCGCCCAGAAACCACCCTCAACAACCACGAACTGCGGCCACTTTTCTTTCTGACACTACCTACTGGCGTTGGAGAAAAGGCAGTTCTTGCATTGTAATTGGTTCAGGTCTTCTCGACGTCACTGAGTCGACCTTTGATATATCCAATCAGCAAGAAGGAAATCTGGGCGCTTTTTCCCACCCCCTTCCGGAAGGGGCGGGATTAAGTGGCAAAAAGCAGCCAATGAGTGGGTGGAAGATACCGCCCCTTTTTGTGGGAGTGGCGGCGGGAACTCTTGCTTTACCGGATGCGAGAGGCATTTTTCGTCCATGGCGCTAGTTGAGAGTACCAGGTGAGCGAGCCTGAGGTGTCCTTTTGGGTTATCCTCTCTGAGGCCCATAGCATTCCACGCACCAGGAAAGATCGGGAATGACCGAGGCGCGTGATGAGCCCGTGGCGCGAGCCCTGGAACTGCGTTCTCAGTTTGGCTTTCTAGGGCTCGGCACTTTGGGGTGCTGTGTTCGGCCCGCGTCCCGAGCCCCCTCAGACGCCTTCAGAATGCGGTGGACCTGAAGCTGGAGCAGGACATTCCCATAGAGTGAACTCACTTTATCTTCCTGGAGCCTGTCTCTTTATTTTAGGGGAAGAGGGGCGCGTCAAGGCGCACGCTAATTTACATAGTTGCGCAGGTTTTAGAAATGCAGGGACCCATGTCTGGGGCCCAATGCTGGGGTTACCACAGGACCTGCCAGAGAACTCGATGGAAGCCAGGCGCAGTGGCTACCTTTAACCCTAGCGCTATTGGGGGCTGAGGCAGGAGGATCGCAAGTTCGAGCTCAGCCTGGGCGACTTAGTAACACTGTCAAAAAAAAAAAAAAAAAAAAAAAAAAGAAAAGAAAAGTAGTTCCCTGCATAGGCCTTGGGTTCAATCCCCAGCAACGGGGCTGTGGGGTAGGGGGCACGACATTGCATTACTTCTGTACCTGAGTATTTCATTTCTGGCAGACAAACAATACCCAAATTCTGTTTAGCGAATAAATCTTCGACCAACACAGGTGCACTCAATATTCAAGAAATAAGCTGTTAGTATTTAAATGTGTCCCATGCCCAGCTCAAAATAAATATAAAAAATGGACCTGTAGCCTATAGTGTATTACTAGATAAGTAAGTTTTCAGAGCAGTCGAGTTAATAGATACAAAGCAGTGTCTATGAGCTTGTCCTATTCAGAAAACAGTTGTTCACTGTGATTAAAGTAGGAGACTTGGGGAAGGACAAGAGAGAATTGAGACCTACTCACAACTAGATTTTTTCGCTCTGAAGCTTTGCACTTAGCAACTGACTCCCCATCCCTTTATTTTGACACAAAGTCTGGCTGAGTTGCTAAGATGTTCAGAGTGCTTAAAATTACAGGCATGTGCCACCACTCCAGGCTTTAGGACTAGATTTTAAATTTAATGGGCAGTGGGGCACTAGAAACTTTTTAAACATAGAAATTATTTGACCAGATTTGTGGTTTTAGAGTCCTGGACAAATAGTAGTAAGATTCTGAAAGCCAGTACAGGAACAATTTGGAGGGCTTTTGCCATGTCAGCATTGGATTCCTTGAATTTGGGTTGATGTTTCAAAATCAACCACACGGATTATTATGTTACTCAGTTTCTTAACACGGTTTGGTATAAACGTTGTTTCTCTTGGTTTTTTAAAACATGTGGGGGTGTTTTAAATTGTGGGGTAGGGATGTTGCTTTCATTTTTCCAGACAAATCCCATTACTGTAAAAAATTATATATATTCAGGGATATAGTATGTATCCAGTATGTTTTTCTCCCAGGTAAATACATATATGATTACATTTTAAATGTTGAATGTGACGCATTTATTCAAAAGTATTTTTGGCAGATGTTTTAAGGATTGCAAAACAATATTTATGTTTTTGAGCATAATAAATGGCTATGCATATAGTCAATAAAGGGATTAAATCCCATAGTAATGGATAATTCGTTTCTTACTGTTAAAATCAGGATGCATATACTTTACTTGCTTTGTTTGAATGCTTGCTTTGTTTCTTGTAACTGATTTCTTTAGTACAGAACCTGCCAAAGCCATCAAAGCTATTGATGGGAAGTCAGTCCATCAGATTTGTTCTGGGCAAGTGGTACTTAGTCTCAGCACTGCTGTGAAAGAGTTGATAGAAAATAGTGTGGATGCTGGTGCCACTAATATTGGTAAGTTTAGGAAAGTTTTAAGCCACAAGTTTGTGTTTTTTATTTTAAAAAAAAACATTTGTTATGGTAATAAAACAGCCCAATGTTGGTATGCCAATAAATTATTAGCTTAATGTTAGCAGTTATGTCCATAGTACTTGGCTAGGTGGCAAGAATACTAACAGTAGTTAACTTTCATTCTATTTTTACTGTGAGCCAGACAGGCATTGTGGTAAGAATTACACATGGGTATGGTGGTGCACACCTATAATCTCAGCACTCAGGAGGTTGAGAGGCAAGAGGATTGCTGGGAGTTCAGGGCCAACCTGGGCTATATAGTGAGTTCCAGACCAGCCTGGGCTACGTAGTGAGACCCTATGTCAAAAACAACAACAAAAAAGACATAGAATATTTTATATAATATGCAGAATAACTGTGAGTTAGGAGTTATCACCCTTATACTAATCAGGAAATTAAGGCATAAGGAGTTTACTTTGAGGTTATAAAGCTAATAAAATATCATCTAGGAAGTCTTTTTCCAACGTCTCTTCTCTTTAATGACTGTGTTAAAATTATCCCTTTGAAGAAAAATTTTAAAATACTATTTGAGTTAATAGCCCCAATGACTTAAAATATACAAAATGACAGCAGTACATTTTTAAAAAAAGTATAGTAATGACTCCTTTTGTGTGTATCATTATAAAAGCTTGTTTTTACTATGGGTTAGTCTTTGAGAAGTAAATGTTTTAAATTTTTTAGATCTAAGGCTTAAAGACTATGGAGTGGATCTCATCGAAGTTTCAGACAATGGATGTGGGGTAGAAGAAGAAAACTTTGAAGGCTTGGGTAAGTTGAATTTTTCTAATCCTGTTAAACATAACTAAGCCAAATATCCCAGAATTTTGAGCAATACTGTTTTAGGAAATACAAAAGCAGCTTTTTAAACGCAGTTACTTGGTAGGTATTGTGTATATTCATTGCTGTGTCACATGAGTCATCTTGGGCCTTACTTTACACTCTCTTTCAGCTTTGAAACATCACACTTCTAAGATTCAAGAGTTTGCTGACCTCACTCAGGTTGAAACTTTTGGCTTTCGGGGGGAAGCTCTGAGCTCACTCTGTGCACTGAGGTGATACAATATTTTATCCATTAACTTGACTCCTTTCTCTTGTATTCCGTGCAGGCTGCAAGCCTATTGATTAGTGCCGCTCACACCCAGGGTGGGACTTCCCTCTTTAGTAATCCATTCAGCTATACCCAGAGCTATGCTAACGCAGATAGGGTACTGTCTGTATATATCACCCACCCTTAATCTATATTCACATACCCTACATCCAGCCACCTGGAAAAGTCCCACCTATGAGCACATGAGGCTTTGGGAGGAAATCGAGATACAAGTCATAACACTTTATGTTTTTGTTTTTATTTTTTATTCTGCAGTACCAAGGATTAAACCTAGGGTCTCAAATTAGGCAAGTGTTCTACCACTGAGCTATACACCCCAACCATAATTATGTGTGAATAAATTTTGAGATCCTTTGTTGTCTTGAAGTATAACATTAAAAATTAAAGCTTTTATCAAAAAGCATAGAAGTCTCTGTCTCACTAGTTTTTAGGTGCCAAACCTTAGATTTTAGGATGACCCTTTACCCATTTAAACTTGCTTGATTATGTAGAAAGATTGATACAATTCAGAGTTTTGAAACAAAGAAAAATGAGCGAGAGTATTCTGTGTTCCAGTCCTGTCTAACCAGCCAGACCATGCCTGTGTTCTCTTACAGTGATGTAACAATTTCTACATGTCACACGTCTGCAAAGGTTGGAACTCGACTTGTGTTTGATCACAATGGGAAAATTGTCCAGAAAACCCCCTGTCCACGACCCAAAGGGACAACAGTCAGTGTCCAGCAGTTATTTTATACACTACCTGTGCGTCACAAGGAATTTCAAAGGAATATTAAAAAGGTATGCTAAATTTACAGTTTCCATCTTCACAAGCATCAGTAGTGTAGTATACATGAGTAAAATTTTATTAAAGATTTACTCTTCAGTTGATTCTATTCCTTTGATTTTCTTTTAAAGAACTGCTTTGTTTGCTTCTTTCCATCAAGATTGAACTTAAAATGATTTACCTTTTTGTTTTGTGTGTGTTTCTTTCTTTCTTTTTGTCTTTTTTGAGATAGGGTCTTGCTATGCATTTAAGGCTGGCCTAGAGCTCACTTTGTAGCCCAGGCTGGTCTCGAACTCACAATGATCCTCCTGCCTCAGCCTTCCAAGTGCTAGGATTACAGGCGTGTACCACCATGCCTGGCTTTTTGGTGTTTTGTTTTGTTTTGAGAGGGTCTTGTTATATAGTTCAGGCTGCCTTTGACTCATTATGTAACCCAGGCTTGTCTTGAAATCACAGTGATCCTCCTGCCTAAGTCTCCTAATGGTTTTTATATTCATTCTGTGAGCTTGTAGGGTGTGTGTATGTGTGTGTGGTGTGTGTTTGGAGCTAGGAATTAAACACAAGGCCTTGTGCATGCTAGGCAAGCGTTGTACTACAGAACTACATCTCCAGGGGGTTTTTTTGTTTGTTTGTTTTAATTTTTATTTGGAGACAGGATGTTGTTAAACTACCCAGGCTGGCTTCAGGTGTGGGAATCCTCCTGCCTCAGCCTTCTGAATAGCTGGGATTATAGATGTGCATGATTGCACCTAACTTTTACATATATTTTTATAATCCAAAGGATTGCTTAAGCATATGCAGCTAAAATATATGTATTTTTTACTTGTAAAGCAATTTGTGCTGATTTTAACTTGATTAGATTGTATGAAAATAGAAGAAATAACATTCTTTTGCATCTCAGGGCAAACAATTAGAGCTTCAGAAAAATAGCTTGCCAGCAGTAGCCATTAACAGTTTGTATGTCTTTTTAGATACTTGTGAATTTTATATGCTTATAAAAATTGCAGGACAAATACATCAATTAATACAATAAAGGCAAGAAATATAGAATGTGTAGCATTGAAGTGATTTATAATTGTATGTGTTAGAAAGTTGAAACCGACTCTCCCTACTGTTTAAGTTTGGTTTATATCCTTTAGATTATAAATAGGCCTGTGTATATATAGTTTTTATATATTTAGATGTTTCTGAAATAATTAGGATCATATATACTCTGTGTGTAAGTGACTTTTCACTTAGATTTTATAATTGTCTTCTTTGGTCAGTGTGCATTGTCTTATATTTTGCCATTCCTCCATGACACAGATATAATATCATAATTTAGTTCTTTGATGATGCTTGCTTAGCTTGTTTCTGATTTTTAACAGTTACAGATTATTTCAGTGAACATTTTTGTAATGTACTTTTGTCTGCTTATCTTTCTACAAGGATAGATATTTTTAAAGGAAAGAAAAAAGAAAAGAAATTTCTAGGGCAGAGATTACAAAGTCGAAATGAATGTCCGTTTTTATGCTTACATCAGGGACAAGTGAGAGTTCACTGACTAGCAGCCAGGGCCTGAGCTGCTAGTCTTTCACGTCACATAGAGGGATACTTCTTCGTAGTTTGTTCTGTCACAGTTTTTTCCCTTATTTTCAAAATGGTATGAGAATCTTGAATTGGACCTTGTAACTTGAGCTATATAATTCCTGTAAGATTAATGTTGAGTCTTGTGTTTGTTTTTTTTTTAAACAGGAGTATACCAAAATGGTCCAGGTCTTACATGCGTACTGTATCATTTCAACAGGCGTCCGTCTAAGTTGTACCAATCAGCTTGGACAAGGAAAGCGGCAGTCTGTGGTATGCACAAGTGGCAGCACCAGCCTGAAGGACAATATTGGCTCTGTGTTTGGGCAGAAGCAGGTAGTGGTGCCCAGCAACTGAAAATAATTTATGGTTCCTGACCGTGACAGATTTCACTGACCTTTCCTTTAGAGTGAGAATAAAATACAAGAACTGGTTTTTAAAGTACCTGTCACAAAGTTAATGTTTGAAAGCTGCATCTTTAACTTTCTCACTGAACACAAAGTATCATGGGCATTGTGCTGATTATGAATGAGAAGAGCTCGTGTGTTTCATCATTTATGGTACTGCAAGGCAGTTGTCAAGATTCTTTGATGAATTTTTTTTGTACTTCTAGAGTGGGTAGCTTGACTGGGATGAAAACACATCTTCTCTGGAGGTTGGTCTGTTCTCTGTTTATTAGAAATAACTGTGGCTCTTGCTTTCTTTCAGCTGCAAAACCTTATTCCTTTCGTTCAACTGCCCCCTAGTGACTCTGTCTGTGAAGAGTTTGGCCTGAGCTGTTCTGATGTGCTACATAGGCTGTTTCAGTAAGTAGGTTGCTGCCAAGAGAAGACAACCAGAGGGTGTTGTCGTCCTTTTCTTTTTAATAGTGATTTTAAGGCTTATATTTTTTTACATCCTATGTAAAACTGGGCATTCTCACTGCTAAGAAAGAGAGTTTATATGAAAGACTAGGTTACTCAATTCAAACAATATTCTGGCTAACTAGTACATTTCAGAGGGGTTCCTGTGGAATTAGTCTTTGTTAAGGCTGTTCAGTTAGATTAACTTTTAATTTATTTATCTGCAGTGTTTGACTTTTTGAGGATTTTGTGAAGATAGTCCAGCATCCTTGTTTTTAGACACTATAAAAAATAGATACTTCCTGAACAAGACTGGTCCTGTGAAAATCCATGTCCCTTACTGTTTCCCTACCTATTTTTAGCTTGTGTGTAAAGTTACAAAAATGGAAATCCGTTTCTTTATGTTAAAGTTGTAAAAATACAGGCATCTCTGAGGTGGATTCTCATATAGAGCAGATATGTCACCAACACCTTCATAGATGTAAGTTTGCTGACCGAAGACAGAATTTGGTCTGAAATCCTGTGTATGAGTGCCTAGACTCCATTGGCAAATCAATTGGCACAGCACCATGGTCTTGCGAGTGTGTCGGTGTGAGACCCAGTTCTGACATGGAGACAAGAGTTTAACAGGGAAAGTGAAAGGCGGCCTGGCCACTTCCATTGTGAGCCCACTGCATTGCCTCTGAGGGAGTTGTGACTATATAAGCTTTGGGGCATTTGGAACGTCTGGGCTTGCCAGGAGGTTGATCAGGATGGAGCTAGACACATGCGAACAGAAGCAGGAATATTCAGCAGCACATCAGCAGGAGTGTTTGGTCGATTTTAAGACTGCCTGCCCTATGCTCAGTGTTCTAACCCTGTGTGCTCTGGAACAGAATTTCAGGGTTCATCTCACCCGGTACACATGGTTTTGGGAGAAGCGCAGCAGACAGACAGTTTTTCTTCATCAACCGGCGCCCTTGTGACCCTGCAAAGGTATTTACACACTTTGTATTAGTTTGTGCTTGTGTCTTCAAGTGTTTATTTCTGAATTGTTTCATGACTTTTTATAGGCTATTTACACAGATCATGGGACTGACTCAAAAACATGGCTTTAAAACTGTTTTAGGCATTTAAGAAAGTTTACTATGTGCTTCTTTCAATTGTGTGTATATCCATGTACATATATGTGTGTATGCATACATAAATATATCAAGTACGTATTAATTACCAGTGTATTCATTATCATAGAAACTATCGCTGTTTGATGAAAAGTTTCAAAACATTTGCTGTCATGTAAACTTCTCAGTATAGATTCACCACAAGCTTATATTTCTATATTTTCTTCCCCTTCTCTCCATTTTCCAAAAAAATAAAGGTCTGGGTTACTGCCTCAAACTGAAAACTAATCATCTTAATATAGTTATGTACATGAGTTTTAAGTGGTGCAGTTTTGCCTTTTATGTCTTTAGCAACACTGTGTCCCAGTAGTATTTTTCTGTTTTATTTATTTGTAGCAGAGGAAAGTAGGGTAGGAAGGAGTAGGGTGTAAGAGAGGATACAGGCCGAGGGTTTAGCTTAGCGGCATAAGTGCCTGCTTGGCAAATGCGAGGTCATGAGTTTGATCCCCAGTCCAAAAAAAAAAAGAGGATACTAGGGGAATGAATGTGATCAAAATATGTTGTGTACATATATGAAACCGTCAGGTTGAAACTCAGTATTTTGTAAAATTAATAGGCATTAAAAATATACATATTTTTAAAAATTATAGCTACTAGGTGTGATTTAGCCTCTAAAAGTTTACAACCTGTATTGTAATTAGTGTGATTTTATGCTTTACCTCTAATGCTATTTAATCTTGTTATAGTATCATATATTTCTAAGTACATTTAAATGTGCTTTCTGAATATTTAAACTATGCCTGCATGTTAGTAAAATTTCATGAAGAGTATCTTTGGGTTGTTTTAGGAGTGGTTTTTTTTTTTTGGTTCCAGGGATCAAACTTACAACCTCGTGCTTGCCAGGCAGGCACCTAGGCCGCTGAGCTAAAATCCCCAGCCCTCTTGTAAATGGAAAAGGGATCTAGAGATGAAGAGAAGTGAAATAAAAAGAATTAAGATGTGTTATGTATATGCACCTCTCCCTAAATGAATGTAGTCATTCTGTACTACAAATGTACTAATAAAAAAATATTTAAATATGTGTAGTTTATTGCATGTAAATCGTATCTTACTAAAGCTGTATAAGTTTAATAAAATGTGATCCTATTGGAGGAATGTTAGAGCTGTATGTTGTTAGAACAATGAGAGATGGGACTATTTATTGTTTGCTCATTCTTGGGCAGGTCTCCAGACTTGTGAATGAAGTCTACCACATGTATAATCGACATCAATATCCTTTTGTTGTTCTTAACATTTCTGTTGATTCAGGTAAGTTCCAATGAGAATAATTAAGCTTATACTGTATAGATGTCTTTCTTCTGATTGCTGAAATTCTGACTTATCATCATCTACTAGGCTCTGAGAAATATGTATGTGCTTCCTTAAATATACCACACCTAGCCTTTGGGGTGTGTAATTTGGTGTCCTGCTCTTTATCCTTAAATGTGAACAATTTTCTTTTCCATGTTACTATATTAAGAAGCATGACTTTAATACTGTATTATATTCCAATGGTCTAGTTCATGGTTACACTTTGATTTTTAGCCTTTTATTGGTGCTAGGGATCACACCTAAGTCCTGGTACCTGCTAGACAAGTGCTGTACCACCGAACTACATCCTCAGCCCACTAACTTTTTGGTTTTTGATACTTGTTTTCAAGTTTTGGAAATTATAAATACTGTCCTTATAATTAAATCATTGTCTATATCTTTAAAGTAAATTCTCTATGGTGGAGTTATTGGGTCAGTGAATATGGTCATTTTAAGGCTTTTTCTTTATTGCATTCTAGGCATAGTGTACCAATTTACACACTTACCGAAAGTATACTAGCTGTCGTTTTTTAAAACTAAATGCAATAGAGGATTAAAATACTTTGATTTGCATTTTTTCTCATATACATTTTCATGTGTTTTTCTTTTACAATGGACCCATTCTACAGTTTTTTGTTTTTTTTTTTTTTTGAGACAAGGTCTTGCTCTGCAGTTCAGGCTGACCTTGAACTCACAGCAGTCCTCCTGCCTCAGCCTCCCAAGTGCTGGGGTTAGAGGCATGTGCTACCACACCCAGCACAGTATACCCATTCAAATCCTTATGTATATTATCTGTTTAAAAAAGTTAATGTTTTCCTTGTTTATTTGAAAAAGCTAATTTTATTTAAAAATTTTATTCTTTCATTCAGTATGGTACTGGAGAGGGAACCCTAGGCCTCTGTACTGAGCTCTATCCCTACCCTTTTTTATTTTGAGAAGTGTCTTAGTAAAATGCCTAGGCTGGGCTTGAACCTGCAATTCTTCTGCCTTACCCTTCCAGAGTGCTGGCATTACCAGTGTGGGCAGCCACACCTGGTGCTAAACTTTATAATCTATGACTATTAATTTGAACACTGTAATGTTTTCAATAGTGTTTTTAGTAAGACTAAGTGAATGAGGTAGTAGCCGGGTAAATTTCTATTGTGAAAGGTAAATTTAAATATGATAATGTGTGTTCTTTTTCTCCTTAGAATGTGTTGATATCAATGTTACTCCAGATAAAAGGCAAATTTTACTGCAAGAAGAAAAGCTTTTGTTGGCTATTTTAAAGACCTCTTTGATAGGAATGTTTGATCGTGATGTAAACAAACTTACTGTCAATCAGCAGCCACTGCTGGATATTGAGGGTAAGAAAAATGCAGTGATATAACAGTTTCTAAAACTTTTAGCTACTGTGATCCTCTTTGTCCCCCTAGGGCAAATTTTTTTGACGTGAAACAGAATTTCTCTTAGAAAAGATACTAGAAAGCTGCAGATTTAAGATAATCTGTTTAGAAAGAAACATAAATAACCAGATTTTATACATACAGTGCTATTTAATGATGTGTTTCTTAGGCCATAATGGCACTCAGGTTTTTCTTATTGTAAACATGATGTAATATAAGATAGACAGTGAGCAGAAGTCTACAGTGACTGTGCATTCTTAACTTTTTTGTCGTCTTTACTGTGTATTTTGAGTTATGTTCCTGGTGATAACCCTAAAGATTATAATTAGTACAGCAATTTAATTCAGATTAATAACAATTTCATTCCAACAGTATATAAAACCTTGTCATTATATAACTTCCTTTTTTGTTTTTGAGACAGGAATGTTGCTTTGCAGTTCAGGCTGTTCTTGAGCTCAATTCTGTAGCCTAGACTGGCCTTGAACTTGCAATGATCCTCCTTCCTCAGCCTCCCAGAGTGCTGAGATTACAGGTTTTGAATTCGTTATGTAGCCCAGGCTGGCCTCAAACTTAAAGACGTTCTCCTGCCTCAAGCTTCCAAGTGTTGGGATTATAGGCTTGCACCACCATACCCAGCACTTCCTTTCTTTTCTGTTATCATCATATACAGTATTTGGTTTATATGTTGGGTGCCTGTCACTACAGATTTACCATTTTTGCTTTATGTAGTTGTCTTTTAAATCATAAAGGGAAAAAAAAAGATACAAATTAAAAATGTATTTATCCTGTCTTTTATATTAATGTATGATTATAATTAACTTTATCAGTCCTACTGACTTCACATAAATTTGAGTTACTATCTAGTGTCCTTTTATTTCAATCTGAAGGCCTCCTTTTTAGTGTTTGTAATAGAGTAGCTCTACGGTAATGAATTCTTTCATTCTTAGTATCTCCTTTCTTTTTTCTTTTCTGTTTTTTGGTGCTGAAGCTCAAACCTTAGCTTCATACGTGCTAGCACATGTTCTGCCACTGAGCTGCATCTTCAGCATCTTCTTCATTTTTGAAGGAGAGTTCTACTGATTGCAGAATTCTTTGTTGACAGACTTTTTCTTTCAGCACATTGAATATGTCATCCAGCTGCTTTCTGGCCTACACACTTTGTTTGGAGACAACAATTCTGGCTTTGAACTCATGGCGATCTCCCTGCCTCAGCCTCACCAGTGCCTGGCTCCTACACACTTTCTGAATTATCTGTAAACCTTACTAGGGATCCCTTATGTGTGTGATGAGTCAGTTCTTGTTCTTTGAAGATTCTCTCTTTGTCCTTCTTTAGTTGATCATGATGCATCTAGGTTTCAATAGATCTCTTAGAGTTTATCTTGGTGTTTGTTGAGTTTCTTAGAGTATAGATTCCTGCCTCATCAAATATGGGATGCTTTTGGCCATTATTTCTTTAATCTTTCTACCCCTTTGTCTTCCTCTTTTCCTGGGTCACCCACTGTGGGTGCAATGGCACCCAATGGGTCTCTCAGCGTTAGTTCATTTTTCTTTATTCTTTTTCTTTCTGTTCCTCTGACTGGATGATCCATTTCTAATGCCCGATGAAATCTACAGTCTTTTAGGTACACTTTTTCAACTCCAGAAATTCTTTTTTATGATTTCTATATGTTGAGATCATATTTGGCAAGACATTATTTGTATATTTTCCCTTGGTTTTTGTCTTCGTCACTTTCTCATTGCTGAGACACACACATGACACCCATAATTTAAAGGAGAGGTTTATTTTGGCTTATAGTATTTAGAGGTGTTGCCCATAGTCTGAAAACTCTGGGGTAGAAGTGGCCTGGAAGGGCCTGAGTGGAGGGAAGCTGCTTACATCATGACCACCAGGAGACAGGCCTAAGGGAGGAGCTGGGAAGGGAGATAAACCCTTCCAGGTCATTCCCACAGAGACCTGCCTCTTCTGACCAGACTGCACCTCCTAACAACAAGTCAGCTGTCACATCCTTCTAAAGCAGTCACCTCCCAGAAGGCCCCTCTGTGAGTCCATGAAGTTGGGAGGCATCAAGGTAGAACAGTTACTTAGATGTGGTTTCCTTTAGCTCTTTGAACACATTTGAAATAGGTAATTTTTTTTTTTTTTTCTTTTTGAGGCAGGGTCTCTCTATGCAATTCAGGCTGGCCTTGAGCTCACTTTGTAGCATAGATTGGTCTCGAACTCAATGATCCTCTTGCCTCAGCCTCCTGAGTGCTGGGATTATAGGCATCAGCTACCATGCCTGACTTGAAATAGGTAATTTAAAAATCTTTGTCCCAGTTGGCATGGTGGCACAGGCCTGTAATCCTAGCACTCTAGAGGCTAAGACAGGAAAGTTTGAGGCCAGCCTGAGCTATAATAGCAAGTTCAAGGCCAATCTGAACTACATAGCAAGACCCTGTCTCAAAATAAATGAATGAATGGAATGAATGAATGAATGGAATGAAATGAAATGAAATAATGAAATGAAATGAAATGAAATGAAATGAAATGAAATGAAATGAAATAAAATATTTGTCTAACCTGGCATGGAGAAGCACGCCTGTGGAGCCTACTCAAGAAGCTGAGGAAGGAAGTTCATAGGTTTGAAACCAATTTGGGCAGTTTATTGGGACTTATCTCTAAAACAAAAACAAAAACAAAAACAAACAAACAAAAAGGACTGGGACTGTAGCTCAGGAGTAATGTACCCTGGTTTCCATCCTTAGATGGAGAAAGGCGATGGACTGTTTGTTTACTAAGGTCCCCGTATGAGCTTCTTCAAAGGCAGTTTATATTGGCTACTTTTTTCATGTGTATGAGCTAGATATCTTTCTTTGCATGTATCTTTTTATTTTTTAATGGTGGGAAATGACATTTAAATATTAGGATATGACAATTTGTAGTCAGATTTCCCCTTCTGAGGGTTTGTTGTTAGTATTTGTTGTTTATTAATTGACTTTTCTGAGAAAGATCTTTTTCTGAAGTCCTTGTTCTATTAGCTTATCTGTTGGCTAATTATTGGACAAGGATTTCTATAAATGCTGAGCCCACCAAGTCTCTTTACTAAGAGGCTGTTTGTGCCACTGGAACACACCTTTAACATTTGGCCAGGGCTTCACCCCTCTGCCTCAGTTTCACTTGCTGTTTGCACTGAATATTAAGGGCAGACTCGGGTTCAGGGCCTTCTCAGGTCTTTCCCAGGCATGCAAACGGCCTTGTAGATTCCTAGGTTGATCATAGGGCTTTTCAAATTCACTGAAAAGCTTTCATGGTTAGTCTGTTTTATGCTCAACTTGTATCTAGTTGCAGGCAGTGAAGGTAAAAAATAATTGCCTTGAATGGATTTCACAGTGTAGAAAGGAGCTTTCTACAGTGGGTGAACTCAAGTCAGGACAAACATATGGACGACCTTGCAGGTGGGTGTTCAGAACTTCCAGACAGGGCAAATAATTGTTCCCTGGGACAGGCGGATGTAAGGTTTCTGTAAGCGCCAGGTCCATCCTGTCTCCTGTGGTGGCTGCCAGACTGTTGGAGTTTTACTTTGATCTTTGTTTGTCATCCCTCCCGCCCCCGTACTAGGAATTGAACTAAGGACCTTTGCACTGGGCTACATCCTCTATGCTTTTTTTAAATTTTGAGACAAGCTCTTACTAAGTCTCCCAGGCTGGATTTACCTGCAGTCCTCCTGCCTAAATCTTCTAGAGTGCTGGGATTATAGGTTGCCTCTAGACATGCACGGAATTAAAACCATGCCCAACTTTTGTTGGTTTTCAAGGATAGTGCAGGGCTAGAAAAGAGGGAGTGAGACTAGGCCAACTCAGAAGGCCACAAAACTTGCCTTTCTTTTTTAATTTTTTGGGTTTTGTTTTGTTTTGTTGAGACAGGATCTCACTATGTAGTTCAAGCTGACCTTGAACGTAGTGTGTAGCCTAGAACTTGAACTCATGACAGTCTTTCTGCCCCAGCCTCCCAAGTGCTGGGATTTCTGGTGTGTGCCACCAAAGACTTGTTTTTCTTAGGAAGAGTTACAATTTCTCCTGAATAAACACTTCCCAGTTGCTGCAACACTTTTGTTAAATTACAACATTAATTCTGATTATTTTTACTGTTGTTCTATTCCTCCTATGAAGAAGGGAGTTTTTGGAGGACCTCCTCTGCCATTTTCACTGATGTCACCCCTGTACAATTTTTACTGAGTGTCATGTTGAGTTGAGAGTTGCCACAGATGGTGTGACATCTGTAATGATGCGCACAATCATTTTATTCTCCTGTCATATGCTCTTCACCATTTGTTGGAGTAAAATGTGTTTTTATTCTTTCAAACAAAGTGCATCTGGGTGACCTGAGAATGGAGGACACAGTTAAGCCCCAGCTTCCTTCCTTGGCAGAGGGAACAGTTGGTGTTGGCTCTCTGACAGCCAGATCCACTTTTTGGGTGGATAGTACCCTCATTAAAATCATTAGCCAACCTGCCCCCAGTCTGTGTGTCAGGATGTGGGCAGATGAAATTGGGAGCCTGTCATTGTGTCCTCAGTGGGGAGAAAGGCCAGACAGCTGCTGAGGAGGTAAAATAGCTTTGATAGAAAACTCTGATGAGATGCTCACCTGGTGCTCCCAGTGAGAGGAAAATGCAATGAGGCTTTATAAACCAAGAGTGCTGGGAGTCAGGTTGTCATAGAAAACACACTGAACATGGGAAGAAATGACACCGAGTGGTTTAGGAGCAGTTATTACACCAGTGGGCTTAACTGGGATCTCTCCTAGAGTCAGCCCTGCCCAGCGGGGTTTTGGGTCTTTTATAGGGAGAGTAAGCAAGAGGTACAAAGGCAGATTTAGCACATTATGAGTGGAGGGTTTGGGGGACATCCTGGGTTGCCAAGGGAGTTAAACATTTCAAGTTACATTGCAAGGCCATCAGTTTAACAAGCATGGGTTACACAAAGGAAGAAACGTTCTTTTATCAAGTTTGTCTAGACAGGGACATGTCCACCTGACCTTGGCAAGCTTTTATTTAGAATTTTAATTTCCCTTTCAAGGTGTTTCCTAGGCATGCAGAGTAACCTAACCACCCATGTTTAAGGGGAACAGGACACAGGGTGGGAACTGAGGGGCTGATATCTTAACATTTCCTATCACCCCAATGGGTGGGATAGGTCCAGAAGGAAGGCAGTGGGATGGGCTCTTGTAGAGTCCATGGTGGGGAGTTGGGAGAATTTGAGGATGTGGTGGAGGCCAGAGGCCCCTGAGGGTGTGGTGGGCTGCTAAGTATTGGGATTAGAGCACGGGAAATGAGCGTTTGTTTGGCAGTGCTGCTGATTTGTGCAGGAAGGTGCACACCTCTCTCGGCTGTGGTCTGCATGCGGGGTGTGGTAGAGGGTGGTCGGCAGCACACACCACTGAGGAAGGGCCAGCTGTGTTGTCTCTGGGCTCTCTGCAGGACCTGACTGAAGAGGCTGCCCCATAACAAGAAATAAATTGTTCAGAACAACTGCAGTGTGAAACTCAGTTGAATCTATTGTTTAGCTATTTTATTGACACATAGTGACCACATAGAAACATGTGCCATAGTGTATGGCTTAAAAATATCTTAGGTCTGAGATCAAGAAAAAGCTCCCACAGGACCACCGTAGTTCCCCTTTTGCCTCCACCAACCCCTAGTGGTACCCTTTGCTGACTTCTAACAGTCTAGTTCTGTTTTTAATTTGAAATCATTCAATCTTACAATTTGTTTATAGAATCAGTTTAAATCACACGTGGCTGTGCACTCATTCTTGTGGCTGTATAGCACTCCGCTACCTCAGTGTCTTTGTGGTATTAGGATTGTTTGCAGCTTTGGTACCATGGAGAAAATGATCCCAGGCAGCCTTAGTTGGATCTTCTGTGAGCAGAGGTAGGCATTTCTGAGTGGAGCAGCAGCACCAGGTCACAGGTGTGCCTGCATTAGGGTTAGGAGATGCCCATAGAGACATTTACAAAGTGGTTATACCAGTTTTACTACCATTGTTGTAAAAGATTTCCACTTGATTCTCATCCTTGCAAACATTTGTTTTCAAAATTTGACCCATTCTGGGGAATATATTACCTCACTATATTGTGGTTTTCTTTTGTGTTCCTCTTAGGATTAACTTTGGACCATGTTCATATGCTTAGCCATTTGGACCTCCTCTTGTCCCACTTCAGTGCAGTCCCTGACACTGTTCTGTTTCCTGTTTGATTAGGTAATTTAATAAAGATGGGCGCAGCAGAAATGGAACAGCCTCTGCTGGAAAAGCAGGCCAGTTCCCCTTCACTAAGCGTTCGAGGGGAAGAAAAAAGGATCCTGTCTGTTTCCAGGCTCCGAGAAGCCTTTTCTCTTCGTCACAACACAAAGACCAAATCTCAGGATCTGGATTCTGCAGATCCAAGATGGAATTCTCCGAGACAGAAAGGAGGTGCACCATCTTTTGGCACCTCAGATCCCATCTCTGGCTGGGTTGTGCAGGACCCTCAGAAAGAGGTGATAAGTCCCAAGAAGGGCCCTGGTGACTCTGTGGACCCAGCAGAAACAGAGAAGGACTCAGGGCATAGCAGCACTCCAGCTGGCTCCGAGGAAGGGTTCAGCATCCCAGAAACCAGAAGTCACTGTAGCAGTGACCAAGCAGCGAGCCCCCCAGAAGACAGATTTCCATGGGACAATGTGGACTCTTGTGAGCAGCTACTCACAACTGACCGCCATCCTCCTGACATGAAATGTCATTCAGACCAAGATGATGTTGGATATAAATTTAGAGCTTTGCCTGTGCAGACTGATCTCTCATCTTCAAACACCAAGCGTTTTAAAAAGGAAGAAATTCCTTCAGCTGCTGACGTTCCTCAGAAGTTGGTTAATACTCAGAACATGTCTTTGACTCAGGTTGATGTAGCTATTAAAATTAGTAAGAAAATAGTGCCTCTTACCTTTTCCATGAGTTCTTTGGCTAAACGAATAAATCAGTTATATCACCAAAAACAACAGAATGAAGGTGAACAGAATTACAGGAAATTTAGGGCAAAGATTTGCCCTGGAGAAAACCAAGCAGCAGAAGATGAATTAAGAAAAGAGATCAGGTAAAGTTTGTTCTGAATGGTATTTTGGTATCACCTGTGATTGGTTATTTTGAGTGAATCAGAGGCTGATCCCTGGATGTTTTGTGGTGCAGAGGATTGATCTCCGGGCCTTCATGCTGTATCCTCAGTCCCCCACTCCTACCCCTTTTTTTTAAGTTTTGAGACAGAGTCTCACTAAGTTTCCTTGGCTGGGTTGGAACTTGGGATCCTCTGCCCAGCATCCCAGAGTGCAGGGCTGGCAGGCTTGTGCCACCACCCCAGTTCTCTTAGTGCCTTTGCCTGTCTTCCTTCACCCTCCACTTAGATGTCATCTCCTGTCTGGCTTGGAGTTTGGGATTTGGTGTGGCTTTTTCTCTGCACTAGAATGGCTCACCAGGATTTTGTTCTCTTTCAGGACAGGCCTATGGGAGGGGGCCTTCCCTGCTGCACAGACCCCACCCCTTCCTGATGGATTTGCTGGCCTCATCCACCCCCACGCAGATTCTAATGTTAGGATTGATTTTTGACTCCCCGGTTTCCTTTTCCTGTGCATGTTTGTCTGTGCTTTTTCAGTCACCCACTTCACTGCCTCTCACATATGTGAAGGACTTTCTTTTACCATGCTCTTCTGCTGTCTGGAAACAGTCAAGATTTTTTTCCCTTAGATTTTCTCAGAGTATCTTTTCTAGATTAATCCAAATGAAGCATGGGCTTCTTGACCCCAGTTTCATCACTCTTTCTGAAACTTTTCAGCTCATAGTGACTTCCAGGCATTGAATTTATGCAGTTTTGGTAGACAACAGCATTTCCTATTTTTCATTTTAATGTGCAGAGAGCTAGGGTTGGCATATGCCTGTCATTCCTGTATTCTAGGAGGCTGTGGCAAGAGGATCACAGGTTCCAGCCCAGCCAAAGCAAGTTAGCCAGAGTTTGGATAAACCAAGCAATACTGTTTCTTTTCCATTGTTTGTTTCAGCTTATATTGGTTTGTTTGTTTCATTACTAGGAATTGAACCAGAGCCTTCACATTGAGCTAAATCTTCAGTCTTTTTTTTTTTTGTACCCTTGAGACAGGGTCTTGCTAAGTGACTAAATTGGCCAGGATAGACCTGAACTTGCAGTCCTCCTGCCTCATCCTCCCAGAATGCTGGAATTTAAGGTGTGTGCCACCATGCCTGACACAGATACTTTTTTCTATAGGAGACGGATCTACCAAAGACACTGACAGTGTGCGTCTTTAGGCAGCACAGATGCTCCCCAGAGGTCATCCTGCTGGGCAGCCAGAGCAGATTCAGACAGTTCTGGAGGAGGTGGAATCAGAGCCAGGGGAGGTGGTCACTCAGCCAGTCTCCAGTTAATTGGCGTTAGCCACCTTTTTATGGATTCATAACTGTAGTGTACATTTTACTGTTCACATCACTGGTGTATTTTGTCTCTTAATTGGACTTGAATAGGGAATTGGTATCCAGAATGGTCCCAGGAGACAGGTGCTCCAGACAGGATTTGAGGATTGCCTTGGTTGTGATGGGGGCTTAAACTCAGTGCAGAACTCTGCCTCTGCAGAATAGAGGACTAGGCCTTGTGGCATGCAGAGGGTCCATAGCTAATCACACTGTCTCCTGTGGCTGATTATGGTGTGCTGTCCTCCTCCTGCCTCCAAACCCCAATACTGGCTGCAGAAGTGACAGTCACCAGTGCTGGTGCCAGGTCTTCCTCAGTGCACTGGAGCACTTTAAAAACAAAAGAGAAGACTCGGCTCCTTTCATTCTTTTCTCACGTCCCTTAGCATGGAGCTGGTAAGTTCCATGGCACCACTAACAGTGTCATTGCACAGAGCCGTGGGGCTGACATTGAGGAAAAGCTGTTTTCACAAAATTTAATTGTGTAGATTGTAGGGTTATCATATTGATGTGGAAGTTGACATGGTGTCTGTCTCTTAAAACATTACTGACCTCTGTAATGTTTAAAGTACTCACATTGATAGGAGTGCAAACTTTTACAGGTTTCTATCCAAAAAAAGTATATAATTCTACTTCTAGGGATTTATGTCTCAGAAACATCCCACAAGTGAGCAGGTTTTCTTGCAGCTTTGCACATATAACTGAAATTGGAAACAATAGAATGTCCTTCAGTGGAGTTTGTCAGACAAATGTGAGCCATCCATGCAATGAATTCCCATAGTGGCATTATAAAGAATGAAATGCCTTATCTGCTATAGCTACAGGACTGAAGCTGGTAGAATTACAAATAGAATCTCATCCTGCAATTGGCTGATTTATAATGCAATTGAACTAGCCTAGTGCTGGCAAACCTGTGGCATGTGTGCTGCATGTGGCTGTTTATATCATTGAAAGCTATAAAAGATTCACCATCGCTGTCCTACCCTCTCTTGATATCTATATTAAGAAAGAAAAGATAGCTAAAAAAAAAAAAAAAAAAAGCTTGCATCTGCAAAGAAAATACATACATAATCATGAAGTGGATATTAGTAGGGCTGTTGCCGTGGTTTGAATCTATAAATCCCTGCAAAGTTTATGTGTTAGAACTTCACATGTTTCCCATTTTGAACTAACATGGTACATGCCTTATTGGGCAGGTGGGCTTCTATCACCTGAGGAAACTGTTGCACACCATCCGATGAGACAGTCGTGCATGTACCATCAGTGGTCAGAGCCACCTGTCAATGAGATACAAGAATTACAGCGCTGTTGGGAATGTGTTAAAATGTTTGAGGGGGGCGTGTCCCTCAAAGATGGATTAAATTGAATGAATTGCCATGATGCATTTGTCCTTCCACCCTCCGCCATGTAAGGACAATTAACAAGGCAACTTCTTGGAAGCAAGGAGAGCAACCCTCACCAGACACTAAATCTGCCAGTGCCTCATTCTTGGAATTCTTATCCTCCAGATCTGTGATTTGTTTGTTGTTTATTTTAAAAACAACAATTTGTTTATTTTAAAAAACAAAATACATACATATATCTATGATGTGCAAGTGTAGTGTATGAAGAATTAAAAACTTTTTAAATTAAAAAAATATAAGCAAGATATATATACACATACCTTGCTTACTATATATACTCATACATATTTATATACCTTGCTATATATGTATATAATATTTATATACACATATATATTTATATATAATATTTATATACACATATATATTTATATATACCTTGATATACACAGACAGTGTTCACATACATATATATACATACCAGATTGTTAATAGTAGTAACTATTGTCATTTCTTGAGAGTTGGATGAATGGATAATTGGAAAGTGGGGATTGTTAAGATTATTATATGTATTATATTGGTTTTTTTAATGGTTTGCTGTTTTATAATCAAAAATAATCTTTTTAAATTAAGTTTATTGGTACGTTTTATGTATATAATGATCACATTCGTCATAGGAAATTTATACCTGTATATGATATGTCTTGATTCAGAAGAATAATCTTTTTAAATGTCTTACAATTAATGTTTTCTACATGCAGTAAAACAATGTTTGCAGAAATGGAGATCCTTGGTCAGTTTAATTTGGGGTTCATAGTAACCAAGCTGAAGGAGGACATCTTCCTGGTGGACCAGCACGCCGCAGACGAGAAGTACAACTTCGAGATGCTGCAGCAGCACACTGTGCTCCAGGCGCAGAGGCTCATCTCGTAAGTTCACGTGCTGTTCGGAATTTTCACTGCTGTTTCCCAAGTTTCTCCTCATCGAAGACTGAAATGCTGTATGTGTGTTTATGTGAATACTTAAGTATCTTTTTTTCCATACGTAACTATGGAGCAGGGTTTTTATTTATTTTGCTGTGTGGGGTTGAACTCAGAGCTTTAACACTGCGCTACAACCCCACCCACTATTTTTCATTTCAAGACAGATTGTTGCTAAGTCGCTAAGCTGCTCACACTTGATTTGCACTTGCAGCCTTCCTGCATCAGCCTCTCAGAATGCTGGACTCCAGGTGTGTTCAAGACACCTGGCTCCACATAGCAGACTTTTGTACTGTTTATGCAGTAGTGCTTTTTATGCGCCTGTTGCTGTTGAAGAGATCTACAGGTAGTAGCTCACATAATCTTCATAAATCTGCAAGTTTTTACCATTGCCATTGCCATTTCACAGGTGATAAAGCTGAGGCACAGAAAAGTTGAATAACCTACCCACTGTGTTCTTCTGTGTATTGAAGCTTTTTAGGTGTTTAAAAATATTGCTCACTGGTTGTCCAAAAAATTCTTTTGGGGGTAAAGGAAATTGGGGCACAATTACATAGTATTTGTATTTATAGTGTGTAGGATTAACGTCAGAAAGGCAGCCCAGGCTGCAGGTCAGTCTTTACATCTGTAGCAGAGCAGTTTCAGTGGATGGATAGCCCCTGCGAAGTTTGGTATTCCTCTTTTTGTCAAATTGAATGCTTTCACTGGCTTTGTTCAAGGGGACATGATGGTATTAAAGAAAAGTTATAAATCCAAGCCTTGTGGTCCATGCCTGTAATCCAGTACTTTGGGAGGCTGAGGCAGGAGAATTGAGAGTTTGGACCCAGCCTCAGCAACTTGATGAGATGTTGTCTCAAAAATAAAGGTTGGGGGAAAGTTGAGGAAGTAGCTCAGTACAGACTCTTGGGTTCAGTCCCTCAGTACCACAGACACACACACACACACACACACACACACAAGGACATCATGGAGGGGCTGGGGATTTAGCTCAGTGGCTTAAGCGCCTGCCTGGCAAGCGTGAGGTCGTGAGTCCGATCCCCGGTACCCGCCCCCCGCCAAAAAAAACAAGGACATCATGGATTTCATTGGGTGGAACTAAACTATGTGGAAGAATAAACTCAGACTACAGTGGATATAGATGTGGCCTAGAAGAATATGCCACTAAGTAGTAACTCAGCTGGGAAAATACATCTAGTTTACTGAGTACTCTTATTTCGTGTATGACATTTTGAGTTCACTTTTAATTAGGAGTAAATGGCAATAATGACGTCATTTGGTAAACTGCTTTATAACACTGAGATATTGCCGCTATTCTCAAAGATTTCTTTCTTAGCCATTTTTTATAAATAAGGTCTCATGTGTGGCATTTCAAGTTGACCCAGGTAATTATGGGCCACTTTGGGTCCCAGATGGGCTATACCTCAGAATTAAAGGATAGAAGCTAAAAGTCTACCTTAGCCCATACTGTTGTGCTGTTTGGCACATTGATTTCCTTAGCATTTCTTAAACCCTCTTATGTTTATCCTCTGTACTTTAATGGCCTCTCGGGCCATTAAGAATGAAGTGTATCTTTTATGTGTGGTGCTGGGAACATCAGCAGTCCATTGGAAAGAACGATTTTGCGAAAGTTGTCTCTGCCTGGAATACTTTTCTTGCACCTACTCCTGCCTGTTACTATCAAGTTACTCCCTTGTTCTCAGAGCTCAGTTCAAAGTTTACCTCCTCAGGTGTAGAAGGATCCTTCCTTGATCTGAGGACCAAATCTCACGTGTTGTACAAGGGTGCTTCTACAGCACTGGTGGTGGTGTGTCTTCCTGATCCTCATGTTGTTGGTAGTTGATTTGACTGTTCAGTATCTTTCTTTCCCACAGTCTAGGGCAGAGACTTAAGTCTGATTTTGCTCACCATGCTGTCTTCTGCTTTTATCAGTGCTTTTCTTAGTAAACCTTCCATAAAGCTAGTAGGGAGGTGGCTGACTAACACAGGCAGAAGAAGGAATAGAGTAGCAAAATACTTGTTCTTATATTGAGTGTTTTCAAATGCTGGTAATGAGTTAACAGCATTGGTCAAGCTTTTCAACTCAGCTTTATTGTAAAGAGGAAAAATAGCATTTTTCCTACACTATTATTCTTATGGAGAGGATCCAAAAAGAAGACCAGGTCATTAATGGGATATAAGATTGAGAAAAAGCAAACTATTTTTGTCACTACTTTAACCTCTTAAAAAGAACCTTACAAGGAGAAGAAAACCAGAAGGAACTCTGTAACACTTACCTGAACACTGGAAAAACATAGAACTGAAAAGTGATTTTCATGTTGTATTTTTGAAATGAATTTAAAGTTTTTTTGTTTTGTTTTGTTTTTGTGTTTTTGAGACGGGGGTCTCACTACACAGTTCAGGCTGACCTTGGGCTCACTTTGTAGCCCAGGCTGGTGTTGAACTTGAAAACGATTCTCCTGCCTCAACCTCCCAAACACTGGGATTACAGGAGTGTGCCACCATGCCTGGCTTTTATGAATTTACTATAGTATCATTTCACTTTTCATTTCTGCTTTAAAGGTAAATATTTGACTTCGAGTTGTAGTTTGAATCTCTTGTTTTTCAGACCTCAGACTCTCAATTTAACTGCTGTCAATGAAGCTGTCCTGATAGAAAATTTGGAAATATTCAGAAAGAATGGCTTTGATTTTATCATCGATGAAAGTGGTAAGTTATTAACTAGGGCTGTAGAATTATCTTTTTGCAGCTGGGAATACTCTTGTAAAATTGTGTAGTTCTGTCTCTATTTCAGAGAGGTGAACAAAGTCCCCCCCCAAAAAGCATTTTAGGTCTACTTCTCCTTCAGATGTTCATTATAAATAGGAATCAAGTGATACACATTTCTTAAATAATGGACTTTTCTCAAAATGTTATTCTTTACAGCTCCAGTCACCAAAAGGGCTAAATTGATTTCCTTGCCAACTAGTAAAAACTGGACTTTTGGACCCCAAGATATAGATGAACTGATCTTCATGCTAAGTGACAGCCCTGGGGTCATGTGCCGGCCCTCCCGAGTCAGACAGATGTTTGCCTCCAGAGCCTGCCGGAAGTCTGTGAGTAGAGCAAGCCTGGCTGCCAGGTCTGCAGGTCTGCTCATGCCTGTGGTGCAGGGAGGTTCTCAGTTCAGCTCCTGATTTGATCTGGAGCCTGCAGATTGCCATGGGTCATTTTATATAGAGAACTGTGTTGTCTCTTTCAGTAAAGTACAGCAGCTGGCAGGTCTGCATTATCTTCGACCTCTAATTCATACTTCCTGCTCTTTACTTCCATAGAGTGGTGTCTCATTGCAGAGCTTTCATCTGTCCATGCACAGTTAGCTGTTACTCCTTGCTCATCCTGGGCCTTATGGATAATAATAGCATTGGGCAAGCAAGATTTGTGGCTGTCAGGCCGAGACAACATAACGTACACTCCCGCAGGGTCAGTGAGCAGGTGTTCTATGGGGGCCATGTGAGGCATCGGGGTTGTTTCCCTGCCCCCACTCAGATTGGTGATGGAGACCAGTAGCAGTGGCTGGGTGTTAGCCTAATGTCCTTTAAAGTGACTGACTCTGTCACTTGGCCACATTTTCTTTCTTTATGTGACATATATTCCTTGAGCTCTCACAGTAAAGCTTGCCTTGTTCCAGGTGAAGAAACAGAGGTAACCAGACAGGTGAGGTCCTTGCTCATGTGGAGTAAAGAGATTTAAGCAGCATGTTGGGGTAAGGAACAACCATAAGAGAATGGGGAGGTGGGTGGTTGGGAGCAGCTGTCAGAGTAGCTGTGTAAAAGGTGAGGTGCTGTCCTCTTGGGCAAGGGTTTTCTGGATAGAAGAAAGAGATTAAGGCTGGGGGATAGGGGTTTGAGCAGAGCCAGAGGTTGGCTGGAGAGGACCAGGCGAGAGTACATGGTGGCCAGAGGACAGACCACATGGAGTCACTGCTCATGGAGGCACCCAGGTGTGTGCCTCCTGTGATGGGACCTGCCAGGGAGAGAACTGCATGTGGTGGCTACCCCAGCAGTAAGGTTGGGGAGGGGCAGAATAGGGGGTTAGAGCTTCTCTGTAGATGGGTGGTAGGTGAGGGTACATTCAGCTGCAAACAGGGTGTCTGCAGACAGCACATTGGTGAGTCTAGGGCTCAAGGGAAGTATGAAATGCACGAACCCAAAATTGGGTGGAATTACTCCACAGAAGAGTTTAATTTGAAGAGTGGCTAGGTGTGGTGGCACACACACCTATAATCCTAGCATTCAGGAGGCTGAGGCAGGATCATTGCTGTTTGAGACCAGTCTGAACTATGTTAGTAAGACTGTCTCAAAAAAAAAAAAAAGAAAAAGAAAAGAGTGTCCCAAACCTAACTTGCAGGCATGGATACTTCTTTGATGAAGACCTCATACTAACCTTCCAGTCTTGGAGTCAGTGGGCATCAGCAGGGGCAGCCAGTGCTCATAGCCAAGCACTTTAACAGTCTGTATCTTGGTGATTCAGAGGCCTATGGAGCCACAGCTACTGTCCTGCTTCTCCTCTCCCATCCTGCTTCAATTCTTCATGTCTCTTGTGTTGGCCTTCATAGGCGTTCTTTTGTCATATTCCTCTACATTCTGCTCCAGACCATCTCCACACTCACTCATCTCCTGCCTTTCTCACCCTTCCTGCTGCTGTCCCCCATGCCTGGACCTGTCGTCTGTGCTCCTCTCACGTCTGGTTTCCTCCTGTCCTCAAACACCCCCCCCCCCATGTGTGACATCTGTCTTGCTTCTCTCACCTTGTTTATTGTCTGTCTGCAGTGGGGCAGGGCCTTCTTCTACCTGCAGCCTTAGGACCATGCTGGTGCCTGGTGTTGTAGGAGGAAAGATGGTGACCAACAGGTTTAGGGTTGTCTCACTCCATCTGTCCCTGTTCTTCAGGGTCGCAGTATCCAGGTCTGTGTTGTGTTGTCTGGTCCTCTCCACAAGATGTCAGAGCAGGGCTGGAGCGAGGGACAAGTGTGCTACTCCTTTGAGAGTGGGCCAACCTCTTTGAGCAGGAGCCCTGTGGCGGAGTGTGGCCCAGGGTCAGCCAGGCCTGTGGTCCATGAAGAACAAACAGGGCACCTCTGTCGCTCACGGGAGACTGTGCATGCTGGGAGATGTGGGCAGGAAGCCCAGTGATGCCACATTAGTGGGTGATAGGAGCAAGGGAAGAGCCCAGCATCCCTGGCTGCTGAGTGAGAAGAACACATAGGGGTGCTGCTGTTGGCCAGATGCAGATGAGAGGTACTACAGCTGCTGAGAGCACTTGGCTTCTCGGCGGGTCAGGTTGGCGTCTCCGGAAGAGGTGGTGCCAATGTACCAGAGCCGTGGAGCCCTTGAGTCCACAGAGAGGTAGAAGTCGAGATTTTTGGAGAAAGGTGTTTCAGAGATTGTTGTTGAGCTACTGTAGTCTTATCCAGTGTTAGAGAACAGTGCTTCTGGAAAGGACTTTAGAACTAAACTGTGTGTCTCGTACTCAGGTGATGATTGGAACTGCTCTTAACACAAGCGAGATGAAGAAGCTTATTGTCCACATGGGCGAGATGGACCACCCCTGGAACTGTCCCCACGGAAGGCCAACCATGAGGCACATTGCCAATCTCGAAGTCATTTCTCAGAACTGACACATTGCACTTCCTTGAATTAGAAATTTTATTGTAGACTTTTCTGTTTGGAAAGACAGGGTCTGAAGTAACCTTTTGTTTTATTTTTTGTTTGAAAATTAACCTGCTACTTTAAAAATGTACCATGTGGATTTAAAAATTATCTTACACTGGTTGCAGTGGCTTGTGCCTGTTTGGAGGCTGAGGCCAAGAGTTCCAGACCAGCTGGGGCAACATAGTGAGACCCTGTCTCAAAAAAAGAAAAAATCTTGAGAATTTTTTCAAACCATGTGAAGCACTGCTTGGAACAATTCTTATTCTGTAAGAGTGTGTGTGTGTATGTGTGTGTGTGTGTGTTTACAGGCAAGAACACGTTTTTAAACTATAAGAATACTTTGGAAGTTACCCAGACCTCTACTCTGGCTGAAAGTATTTTATTCTGCAACTTTTAGTTCTCAGTGACAAATTCATATTGACTTAACTTCATAAGTTTAAAATGATGGTCCTTTTGGGTTAGTGTTATTAACCCTGATGCATATTAAAATTTTAGAAAGGAATAATTAAAAAAAATTCTAAGGCATTGCTTGGCTTGGCTGGAAGGAAGTGACTGGATGGGCCTGCAATCACTATTGTTAAATGTTCCAAAGTGCTATTCTAATCAGGAAAGAAGAGTTGGGCTTTTCTGTAACTTTATGCTGTAATTTGGTTTCCTCGAGGTGTGAACTGTAGGAATCTGGTCTCATTTGAACTGTGGCAGAAATGGAAGTAAAAAATGCCCTTAGTGGAGTCCAGATGGTGGTTGGGTACAGGGATGACAAGTGCAGGCAACCCCACTGCCACGCCATCCCCTCTGGGGGAGCAAGGGCTTCCCAAGGGTAGAATTCCTCAGCTGTCAGGAGACAGTAAAGTGACAGGTGTTTTCATTCATGGAATCAAGCTCTCTGCTGGCGTGTGGCATCTGCAGGATCTCATTTAATAGTCACAACTCTGCAAATTGGGAATGGGGGTATGATAATGGCCCCCCAAAGATGGCTGTGTCCTAATCCCAAGAACCTGTATGTCTTCTACATTCTACAGATGTGATTAAGACCTTGGGGTGGGGAGATTGTCCTCTGCTGTCTGATGGGCCCACTCTTGTCACATAAGTCCGTCAAAGTGGAGGGAGGACTGTTCCCAGCTGGCCGGAGAGATGCACCAGTGCCAATTTAGAAGACTGAGAAAGGCACCACCAGCCAAGGAACGCGGGCAGCCTCTAAAGCTGGCAGGACAAGAAGACGGGTCTTTCTCTGGAGTCTCTAGAAGGAACCAGCCCTGTTACACTCACGGAACTGTAAGATAATAAACGTGTTGCTTCAAGCCACTAAGTTTGTGGTTTAATTTCTTTAGGACAGCAGTGGAAAACTGACGTCTGAATTTTTCTCATTTTATGGAATAGCAGAACAAGGCAGTCTCAGGTCAAGTGCATCTAGCTCCAGCCAGCCTATCTGCCTGCCAGCCTTTTTGTCCTGGCCTGCAAGGGCAAAAAGTGCCACATTGGGGTGCAGCTTGCTGCTGTGGCCCCTTTAAGAGCAATGGGGGCGGGGCTTGTGGCTACCGTTGCTGGGAAGACAGACCAGCGATTCCTGACTCCCGGGCCCAGTGCCACCTCTGCCCTCCTAGCCTTAGTGAGCTACTGAGTGTCACAGTGGGTCAGTAGCCCGGGCTGGCCTCATAGTGCAGACTTCTGGGACCTGAGAACATGCGTGTGTATGGTTAAGAGGGTCTGGAGTCTCGGAGAGAAAAAAGCGCACTTTGCAACTCCGATAGCCTCTGACAACAGAAAAAAGTAATTGGAAAACACTGTGAGAAAGTTGCTTGTATCTGTACTTCAGCTGAACACTGAAAGCGTGTCATAAAGGCCTGTCCAGGTAAGTTGGTCAGAGCGGCTTGGGCTGAATCACCCAGGAATTGGAGAGGGTGCACTGGTAGGGAGTGGAGAGGAGGAATCAAGGAAGAGAGAAGCCTGGAGGTGGGGTTCAGCTGGCAAATGGGGTACCCAGGGGATGCCATCCTGACAACCACCCCCACCCCAGGGTGCAGTAGCAGGAACCTATCTTTGGGTCTCAACTACGCCTCTGGCCAGAAGGAATAGCATGTTCTCTTGGGGCCTGTTTTTCAGGGTTGTGAAAAGTAATTCCCCTTTCAGAACCCAGCCCCAAACCCTGCTGAAGCAGTGTTTAGCACATCCTTTCTCCTCTAGCTTGTGAGGTGTGCTCAGCGTTGGCACTAGACCAGGCAGCTGCTCTTTCCAAGTTCAAAAATGAAAGAGGCCGGATAATCCCTCCCTCTGTCCACTGCTGTGTGTCACTGATTTTTTCTGTGCTTTATCCCATTGAATCCTTACCATAAGACAAGGCAGTTACTCCTATTTGTTTTCTGAAGTAGAAGGAGTGTAAACAACTTGCTTAAGGACATGGAACTGGTAATGGGTGATGCAGGAGCCAGAATCCAGCTCTAGAGCACTTTACCAAGCTAGCGTATTAAGAGAAGAGCTGCTAAGCTGAATCAATAGCATGCAAAACTTAGAGGTTATGCAGTCATGAACGATTACTGTTCTTACTGCAGTACCATTTGAAAAATAATGTTAGATGGTGGTTCTAATGTTTAAAAAATTCAGTAACAACCAGTGCTATATTAACATTTTTATAAAACTCATTTGTAATTATTTTCAGGCTTTAGGATAATGATGGTTGTGTGCAACACTAAATTTTTACAAGTGAACCTCCCGAGTATTTATAGAGATTGAATTTTTGTTTTCCAGATAATTCTGTGCTTGGAAACAAATAAATGTCAAATAAAGGAATCATTGAATATTTATATGTATAAAGCAAACTCTAAAACTTCCAAAGACAATGGTGAAAGAAAAGAAAAAAGCAGACAAAAAAGGCAATAAATCATCTCGCTCTCCCTCATCTTTCTCTGATTACCCAGAGATTTCCAAGCAAGATACTAACATCCCTAGGCAAGAAATATCCCCAGTTGCCATCCAGCCATTGGAAATACCACTAGAGCCTGAAACCATTCAGGAGGATGAAGATACCACCCAGTATGAAGAGCCCATTCTGACCAAACTCATAGTGGAAAGGTGACTTCCATGGGATATGACACGATTGGGCCCTGAGAACTGGGCTTTCTTGAAAGTGGGGTTTGCTGCAAGCATGTGATATCTCACACATTTATGATCATCGCACTTTGTCTCTGCTCTGAAAATGATTCATCTTCCCAGCTGTGCCTCTGTGGTGCTGGTTTTGTCCCACTGAGGTCTCCTGGGGTGAATCTTCAGTCCCCCATTTCTATCACTTTCACCCTCTTGGCAATGTCTTGCTGTAGTTTTACCTGCCATCTCCCTAGGTGATGGTAAACTGCTTTTGTTTTTGTGCTGCTGGGGATTGTACTTGGGGTCTTGCACACTAAGCAAGTGCTGCACTAATGAGCCACACCCCCAGCACTGCACCACCCCCTTAAAGTTTTTGAGATAGTCTTGCTAAGTTGCTCAGACTGGCCCCTGATCCTTCTGTCTCAGCCTCCTGAGTATGCCTATAAGACCAAAGGCATCTCCACTGGTATAATACCTTTGGTGTAATACCAAAGGTATTATAGGCATACACCAACATGCCTGGCAAACTCTATTTTCTTTAGCATAGTGCACCTAGAATTTCAGATTCAGATTTTAAATTCTACTGCATATTGGTCAAAGGAACCGCTGGGCTAAAGCCAGCCCATCTACTGCATATTGGCAACTGGACTCAAACTCTCTGGTCTACAAGTACAAGACTGCTGAACTTAGGTCTGGATTTGAGTCTTAGCTCTGTAACTTCAGCCCAACCCATGACCCTTGCTGAACCTTAGGTTCTTCCTTGGGGAAAGTGCAGGAGAGCATGCATTTTAGCAGGTTACTGAGAATGTCAGTGTTTCTCTCCCCTGTTAGTGTTCCCTACTGGAACAGTATCACCATGTTCTACATCTCTAGGCTTGAAACCTTAGAACTCTTCTCCTTTCCCAAGTCTTCATGCTTCTCTCATTAGTTTTTTCCCTTGGCATAGACTCTGTTCTACTTGATGAGGTGGTAAGGCTCATTTCCTGCTCCCAACCCCTCTCTGAGGCCTTTCTAAAGCATGGCAGTTTATGCTTCTCCCTGTGTGAATTACCTGCCACCTTGTAGCAGATCACTCCCAAGCTTTGTAATTTACAGCTGTAAATGATACTTTGTGGGTTTCTGGGGTCTGGATCCATAGCTGGATGTCTGAGATCAGGCCTCTCAAGGTTCCAGTGGAGATGTTACACCCGGGTGCTGTTATGTGAGGCTTGACGGGCCCAGGGGATCTGCTTCCTGGGGGGGCTCATTCCCATGGCTGTTGGCAAGAGGCCTGGCCTCAGATTTCATCACATGGGCCATCTGAGTCCACGGCATGGCAGCTCCCTTCCCCAGAGAGGACCCAAGGGTGATCTAAGGGCCAAAACCAAAGCATTAATACATCTTCTGTGACGTACTCTAAGACTTAGTCTTGGAAGTTACTCTCATCTTTTCCACAATATCCTAGTGGTCACAAGGTCAGCCCTATTCTATAGGGTGTAAATACAAGGAGAGAATTATGGGGAGCCATGTGGGACTTAGCCTCCCCAGTCTGTTTCTTTACCACCCGTAAGTTTCTTCTTATTGTCTACAGAATACAATTCCTTGATCCCTGCAACCTCACCCTCCCCTCCCAACACAGAGCCCAGCAAGCATCTCAGGGTGGATTCCACTTGGTCCTGTCTGCTTCACAGCCTGCCCCTCCTGGGAAGTTCCCTTTTTCTGTAGACTAAGTCCCACCTCTTCTTCAAATCCCAACTCTTTCTGTAATTCTTCCTTAAAGGACTTTGCTTAGAACTTCTTTAAACTTTAAAGCCATTCAAGCATGCTATCATTTCTGTTACTCATCACTGTAATTAGTTTTCTTTTATATAGGAACCTGCCGTAGCATCCCGTACCAGAACTTAGACCCTAGGCATGGGAACCGCTTGGTCAAGATTCATATAGCTGTTGTGTAGCTGCCTGTTCATGGCTGTTGCTGAGCCCTTTGGATGGGTATGAAAAAGTATGAAACATGGTCCACACAGGCAGTAATTCTTTTTCTATTGGGCTGTTTTTAGTGAAGCTTTGAGACCAGTGTGTGTGAGTTAACCTGAGAAAGTGGGACAGTGCAGTTACACTCAGGCAGGAGGCCCAGGAAAGATGTCCTGACACAGCGGGGGGTCCTGAGTCAGAGCATCTGCATGTATGAGTGCCTTGGGGGAATGGGAGCTGTTGATACTGCTGTTTGGAGCTGTTAGTATTCTCAGAAAGCCTTTGCATTTTCTTCATTGATTGTTTTTAATTCTTGAAGCCATGTATACTCCTCTTGAAAAGAGAAATAATGCAAAGATGTATTGAGTTAATCATCCCTCCACTCTCTTCAGATTTCCCTCTCTTTGTCCTTTCCCTGGTTGCCACAAGTTCTTTCATTTGGGGTCTTTTGTTTTTGTTATTACTGTGCTGGAGATGGTACCCTGGGCCTCATGCATGCTAGGCAAGTGCTCTACGCTAAGGCACACTCCAGCCCTCCCAAGTTAATTATAATAAAGTTGTAAATTTCCTGACATTGGCATTAGCTAGAACCTCTAAAACAGTATTAGATAATTGGCAGTAAAAGCAGATTGCATGCTTAGCTCTTGATTTTAACAGAATTGTTCTCAGTATTTCACCCTTCAAAATCATGCATGCTGGTTTTTGGTTATAAGTAGTTTATTATGTTTAAGTAGTTTCCTCATATTATAACAGGGTTTTTGTTTTGTTTCAGTAGTACTTGGGATTGAACCCAGGGCCTGTTCACTGAGTTACAACTCTAGCCTTTTTTTATTTCTTGAGACAGGGTCTTGCCCTAAACCACCAAGTTCTACAGCCCGGGTTGTAACTTGAAATCTTCCTACCTCAGCCTCCCAGACAGCTAGGATTACAGCCTAGCACCACCATGCTGGGCCAGAATTTTGTTTTTAGAAATGATTGCTAGAATGTATGTAATAGCTTTCTATCATTGTGGAATATACATGTGGTTTTTCTTCTGTAGTTTGCTGATGTAATTTTGTTTCTATAGATTTTTCTAATGTTGAATATTCCTTGGATTCATGGAAGAAGCCCACTTGGTCACACCTGTCACAGGCTTATTTTCTTCTCATCTCAGAACCCAAAGATGAATTATGTGACAAATCATGCATTATCTCTTTGGATCTGAGCTAAAACTCTGGTCTGTCCTTTTCTAAAGCTAGCACATCCTTTCCTCTCTGTCCTTCTTTTGTATTCTTTTTTATTTCATTAATTTTGAGACAGGATCTCAGTAGGTTGCCCAGGCTGGACTCCAACTTGCAGTCCTCCTGCCTCAGCCTCCCAGAGTGCAGGAATTACAGACATGCAAGCCAGGCTCACTTCTGTTTCCTAACTATATGTTTTAACCTCCTGTCCCCTGGGCTTATTCCAATCACTGATTACCTCCAGCTTCATTTCTTGACAGGTACGAAGGGGAGAAAGTCTGTGGCCTGTACGAGGGAGAAGGCTTTGCAGTCTTTCAAGGTGGTAGCACGTACCACGTGAGTCACGACTGGCCTGCCGGGTTGTGAGGAAGGTGTGGGATGGTAGTTTAATTTATGTTGCGGTACTAATAATCAAACCCAGGGCTTCTGCTCTGAGCTACAACCACTGCCCTTATTTTTTTTTTGAGACAGGGTCTCCTTAAGTCCCAAAGTTACCCAGGTGGGACTAGAATTAGAACCTTCCTGCCTAAGATGACAGTGTCAGATTTGCAAGTCTTCAGTCAGTGTCATTGGTTATTCAAAAGGAATTGCAAGGACTTCATGCTGATTTTATCCTGAATCCTGACCGTATACTTAAAGTCAAAGTTTGGCTCAGTATAACCGAAGTAGTCACTGGAGCTTTTTGCTTTACTTGATTTGGGTCTATTTTAGTTCCCGCACTAAAGTAAACACAGTTGTCCCTTGATATCTTTTGGGGGTTAGTTCTGGGACTCCCCTTGGACACTGAAATCTTTGGTGCTGTGGTCCCTATGTAAAAAGGGATGGTATTTATGTAGAACTTACACCCTCCCACTTACTGTATGTCATCTGTAGGTGGCTAAGAGTACCAAGTACAGTGTAAATGCTATTCCATGTGAATGGTTGTTCTGCTGTGCTGTTTAGGGAAGGAAAAGGTACATGTGTGGTACTAATGCTACCTACCATTGTAGGCCTAGCTACATTGTAGACATCACCGACAATGTAACTGTTTTTCTAAAAGTCTTCTCTCTGCTGTTGGTTCTATGCCCAGAATACAGATTCAGAAGTTGTGAATTAGAAAGCCAACTGAAATCCCAGTGTGGCTGTTATTTTGCCATAAATATGTTGAATTTGCCATGTTTCTTTCAAGCCTTGAATAGATATGTGAATATTCTACATAAGCTCCCCCCAAGTACTGGGAAGTGAACCCAGGGCCTTTGCACTGAACTACATCCCGAGTCATCGCCTACCCTACCCTTTTTAAAGACAGGATCTTACTAAACTGCTAAGTTTCCCAGGCTGGGCTTGAACCTGTCATCCTCCTGCCTCAGCCTCCCCAAGTACTAGGATTACAAGTGTGCACCACCACACTTGACTTATCTTGGGATTTTTAGAAATGCACATTCTGAGACTGAGGACCAAACCTGTGTGAGTGGGAAGCCTGGGTGGGCCTGGCAGTCTGTGCTTTAAGAAGCCCAGATGCTTGTCAGGCATGGTAGCATCTGAGAACCATCCACCCTGCCTCTGACCAGGTGACTCCAGGAAATAACTAGATGTCATTTTCTCCTTGTTTGCTCTGATTGCATATAGATATTCAGGTGTGTTTTTTCCTGACCAGTTCCTACCGGTGAGCAGTAGATACTATATGTAAATTAACTGCCCTTGGCTGCCCTGTGGTTGGCAGTTGGCTGTCTGCATGTCTGGATTCCACGTCCACAGAGTCAGCTGACCGCAGGCCGAAGGTATCTGGGGGAGCAGTTGTGTCCGTGTTGAACAGCACATCCTTTTTCTTGTCGTTATGTCCTAAACCATACAGAGCAACAGCTGTTTCCATGGTGTCTGTAGTAGCGGTGTCATCCATAGTCTAGAGATGATTTAAACTATGCAGATGGGTTCGGGTGTGGCTTGGTGTGAAAGCTCCTGCTTAGTACTGGGTTTAATCCCCAACATCAAAGTGAACAAACAGGAGGGTGTGTGTAGGTCACATGCAGAAATGCTCCACCATTGTACTTCTGTCCCACCATTTTCCGTAAGAGGCGTGAGCATCCCGTCTTCGGGGTCTGTGGGTGTGGAGGGACGGCTGGATGCTGCATCTCCACACATCTGTCAGCACGAGTGTGTCCACATACACACACGAGTGATTCCCAGCAAGGGAAACAGACGGAAGTGTGAATCTATAAATGTGGTAATAAAAAATAAAAAAGGGCTGGGGATGCACTCAGTGTGAAGACCCTGGGTTCAACCCCCGGTGCCCCCCAGCCTCCAGAAAAACCCCTTTAATGTTTGAGCTGGTTGTAGTGGTCCAGACCTGCACTCTGGAAAGCTGGTGCAGGAAGGTCACAACTTTGAATCCAGCCTGGGCAGTGTATCAACTTAGTGAGACATTCCATCAGAAAAATAAAGGGCTGGGGGTGTAACTCAGTGCAAAGGCTCTGGGCTCAATCCCAGCACTGCTACATAGGTAGATAAATAAAATTTAAAAATTAAAAAAAACCTGACGCACAAGATCCAAACATTTGAATTCTGTTCCCCTCGGAGTCTTTTAGTAACCTGCTAAGGAGAGAAAGACTCTGCCGTGTTCCGTTGTAGGGAACGCTGTTTTTGATCTTTCTGAGCCGAGGGCCATACGGGGCTGCGGACCTGCGGCCTCCTGCTCAGCGCTTGCCGCTGTCTTGTTTCGAAGGGTCTGTTCTCAGAAGGGCTCATGCACGGACAAGGGACTTACATCTGGGCCGACGGGTTAAAATACGAGGTAAGGCGTATTATGAATTCTGACACCGGGGGGCAGGCTCCCACAGTTAGCCAAGCGCGGGAAAAACGCGGGGCTCTAAGCAAAGCGGCAGGAGCAGTGTGGGCGAAGTGGTGGCTGCACAGCGCCCTCTGGGGGTTGTAACTGGTTGCTTCCGCAGCTCTGGAGGTGTCCTGTGTGTCCCATGCACATGTGTGTGCCCCTGTGGAGTTTTATGCACACAGAGCATACATACATGTAGTTCTGTGGGGTTCAGTGTGCACACAGAACACGCACATGCATTTTACCCTCCTGCTTTTTACAAATACGAACATAGTTTATTACACATTCTCTTCTCTTGATCCTGGATACAGGCCACATTTTTTCCACTAGGTGGATTTTGCTTAAACCCTTTTTTTGGGGTTGATTGGAATATGTTGGGGTTTTTAAATTTTTATTTTTTAAAAAAATTTTTGTGAGACTTAGGATTGAACCCAGGGCCTATGCTCTGTGCTTCATCCTTAGGTCCTTTTTGTTTTGATTTTGAACCTGTTGCTTGGAAAGTTGCTAAGCCATCCAGGCTAGATTTGAACTTGCAGTCTTCCTGCCTCAGCCTCCTAGAGTGGTAGAATTATAGGCATGCGCCACCGTTGCCTGGCTTGAATGTATCTTTTTAAAGTGATTGTCGGGAATGTCTCTTCTTCAAGAGACTCTTCCTTTTCAGCTCCCACCCATGAAATGTGAGTGCCTGAAATACCATTCTAAAAATCTCACTTGTGGAGCTTCTAACATGGTGTTTATAAATGGCACCAAAGATATTTATTTATTTATTTATTTATTTATTTTTGGTCTGTTTTTGAGGCAGAATTTCACTATATGGTTCAGGTTGGCCTTGAACTCACTTTGTAGTCCAGGCTGGCCTCAAATTAACAGGGATCCTCCTGCCTCAGCTTTCTGAATGCTGGGATTACAGGCATGTGCCATCATGTCCAGTTTACCAAAGATGTTTAAAACACATGCACAGAACAGCTTACTCAGATATCAGCCAGGCAAGCATGGAAATGAAGGCAAGACTGGGCCTGCAATGCAGGACACGGGTTGTGGAGGAGTAGGGAGGGGCTGACCATCGGGGATTGGGCCCCAACAGTAGCTGGGGGGCTCCCTTCCCCATGTCGTGCTAGCTCCTTCCCTTATAGCTGACATTCAGGGTTTCTGACCATTGAATGGCAATTTGCCCTGGAGTCCCCTCTGCAATCTCTGGAATCCAGGTCCTGCCATGGACACAGAGCCCCGCCCCAGCCCAACAGTAGGGTCCTCAGGCTCTCACAGAAGTGTTTTCAGGCAGGTCAGACAGCATAGTTCTGTCCTTTTTCCACCGCCGGTGTGGCTGTGGCATCCAGTAAGTTCAGACTCCTGGGAGAGACAGCTGATGGTGCTGCAGGTGGGTGGACACCCTGGGCCGCAGAGCCAGTGCTCCGGAGGTGCTGGGGGTGGAATGGCCGCCTGACCTGTCTGTGGGACACTTGGATGAGCCGGAGGCAGAAGGGTTTCCACTGGCGACCGTTAACTAGCTCATCATCCAGCTCCCTGTGGGCGGGCCAAGAATTAGCTTCCTCCTGGTGAGTTCCAGGACTAGTTCCCAAGGTCAGAGTGGCAGCCACCACTTTACCCTAAGCACACAGGCAGCTTGCTTCCTGAGCTATGTCTGTCTGCACATAACCAAACGTTTTATTCTGCTGGGCATCCGCCTGGTAGAGGCCTCAGGGGGGAGGGGATGGAGCTGCAGAGAAGGAAGGAGGAGGGAAAACCAGCAGTATGGCCAACTGTTTCCGTGGGAGAAGAGCCAAGAACAGAGTCAGTGGGCAGACGATGTCCAGCCCACAGGATGAGGGCTCCCTGCACTGCCTTCTTCCTGGCACACTTGTCTTCCTATTACTCCTTTACTCTGCTTGCTACATCTGTGTTGTAGGATGGTCAACTCCATCCTTTGCTATGGCCGGGCAAATCTCCATCGTCAATATTTAGCATCGTTTGTCTGTTCACCCACCTGTTTGGGCTGTCTCTACCTTTGGATGGTTATGAATATGTGTGCAAGGGTGGGGGTGCTTCCTCTCAGTTCCTTGGGGTGTCCACCCCTTTCACCCTAGGGAGACTTTGTGAAGAATATGCCCATGAACCACGGCGCGTACACGTGGCCGGACGGCAGCAGGTACGAAGGAGAAGTGGTAGACGGCTTGAGGAACGGATTCGGGGTCTTCAGGTGCAGCACGCGGCCTGTGTCCTACATCGGCCTCTGGTGCCATGGCATGAGACACGGGAAGGTGGGTGAGGCGACCCCGAGGCGGAGTCCTGCGGGAGTCAGGATCGCAGCCGTGGTGGGCGGCAGTGTTGAGGGGTCACGTACTGCAGAGCGAACCTTTTAATGTTTACGTTCGGTCCATTCACAGTGTTGTGTGACATCTCCTCTGTCCTGTCCCCAGACCTTTTCATCACCCCAAAATGAAGCTCTAGCCCCCGGAGGCAGTTACCCCATCCCTCCCTGTCCACATTCCCTGCCAGTCATTAGCCTGCTTAGTGTCTCTTGGGTTCACCCATCAGACATCTGATTTTCTGGGTTTTGTGTGTGGGGGGGGGTAATTGAGGCTTGAATGCAGGGCCTTATACATGCCAGGTGCACTTTCTCATACTAAGCAACATCCTTAGTGAGTTTCTTTTGGGGTATTTTGTTTTGTTTGGCAGGGTCTCGCTATGCAGTTCAGGCTAGCCTTGAACTCCCTTTGTAGGCCAGGCTGGCCTCAAACTCAGTGATCCTCCTGCCTCAGCCTCCCAAGTGCTGAGAGTACAGGCCTGTGCCGCCATACCCAGCCATCCTTAGCATTTTTGAAAATCTTATTTTTAGAGAGAATCAGACTAAGTTGCCTCAGCCTTCAGTGTAGCTGGGATGACAGATATACACCACTGTTCCCAGATTGATGTTTTGTATAAATGGAATCATATCTGTGGAGCCCAGATTGGGCTGAAATTCATGGAGAGCCTCCTTCCTCATTCTCCCAAGTGCTGGGATTGCAGGCATGGGTTGCCATCCCTTGCTACTTTCTTACTATTATGCATAGTGCTGTTATGAATATATGTGCAAGGATTCAAGTGCTTCCTTTCAGTTCTTTGGGGGAAATACCTGGAGGTGGAATTGCTGGGTCACATGACAACTTCATGTTTAATTTTTTGAGGAACCATCAAACTCTTTTCCACAACTGTTTCACATCCACACTAGCGGGGAGTAGAGAGTCTTCTTTTCAGAGATACGTTTTTAACCGAGGTTTCTGTTTTTGGTATTACTGCTTTGCTTTTGTATGCAAAAGCAAAGTTGAGTTGGGGATTGAACTCAAGGCCATCACACTGCACTGCATCCCCAGCCTGATTTAGTGTTTTCATTTTGAGACAAGAACCTCACTAAGTTACCAAAGCTGGGCTTGAACGTGTGACCCTCCTGCGGCAGGCTCCCAGAGTGCTGGACTTACAGGCCTGCACCACCATTCCCAGATGATTCCTCTTTTCCTTTTCTCCCTCCTCCTCCTTTTCCTTCTCTTTATAATTTCCTACTGCCTACCCTGCCTACCCTGGCTTATTTTATTTCTACACAGAATAAGGGGGTGGAGTCTGATGCATTATTGAGAAACTCCACAGAAACTAGTTCCTCTTGCTCCCGTGGTGCTCCATGCAAAAGCAAACAAAAGCAGAAACCGATTTAGGGCCAGCCCCGAGGAACCTAGGAGAACTCTGGCTCTAGGTGGCTTTGTGTGTGAACAGCACAGATAATTGAACCCCATCCTCCGACTGCTGCTCTCATGGAGACCTGCCCTGTGTGTTGATTTTCTTGGCAGTGGAACTGCGCCAGGCCATCTGCACTCTTCACAGGATGCATGCTGGTCTCTGGAAGTCACCACAGGCTTTGAGAAACCGAAGAGGCTTTCCAAAGTCTGTGTGTAAAGGAAGATCTGGGTTTTAGAGTTCACATGGGCTAAGGCCAGATGTGGCACATGCCTGTAATCCCAGCACTCTGGGAGGCTGAGGCAGGAGGATCAAAAGTTGGAGCCCAGACCAAGCAACTTAGTGACACCCTGTCTCAGAAGAAACAAGGGCTGGGGATGTAGCTCCATGCAGAAGCCCTGGGTGGAAACCCCAGCATCACAAACGGGGAGGGGTGTAGCTCAGCAGTAGAGAATGTGCTTTGTATAAGGACCTAGGTTTGTTAACTTGCTTTTGCTTTGGTGTTTTGTTTTGTTTTTGCTTTGCTTTGTTTTCCTAGACAGAGATCTAAGTTTAATCCCTAGCATGGCAAAAGCAAATACCGAGAGTCTGATCAGGCCAACCTTCTTCCTCAATGGCTGCAGCCCGGGAGAGTTAGGAGAGGGTGAGCTGCCCTTGTGCCCGCTGCAAGGCGAGCACTGCTCCGGCCTCTTGAGATCACCTTCCCTGCTGCCCTGCACAGGCTCTGTCCCTCTGTCACTGCGTTTGTGGTGTCTTAAGCTCGCAGCAGGTGAGCTGAGACATTGATGGAGGGGCTGGGGATTTCTGGGACAGAAGCACCTGCAAGTCTGCGGGAGCAAGGTGGCCAGATGATGAGGAAGAAGAGACGCTGCACACAGATGAGGCAGAGCCGCTGAGCTCCGACCTGCACGTTCTGCTGAGGGCAAGGCCGCTGCTCACAGGAGCCACCCAAGGGGGCGGCCTGACGTTATTTACACGCAGGTGGCAGCGTTGAGTAGGATTTCAAAGGGGACCAGATGCAAGTAGCTTTGGTACATGAAGGACAGAGACCTGCGGTGACAGCGAAGGCATATCTGTTCACTTTAGGTGGCAGCAAAATGATTTCTTTTGGTGTTTGTTTGACTGATAGTTACTGAATATAATGGAGTCATTCTGTGCCTTAGGGTGGCACTTCGTTATGAAGGAGTACTCAGTCTATGACATGATCATCCTGTCCTTTCCTGGGCACACTTTGCCATTTTTTAAAAAATTGCAAAAAAAAAACTTTGAGCGTCATGGGTCTCACATAGGGATGACACTGACTTCTGTCGAGGTTATGCTTCTTAACTTTCTGTATTTTTATCTTTACATTTAAAAATTCATCTGTGTTGAGGCTTGATATTTTAGAAAATGATATTATTTGTTTCAGGGCTCCATTTATTACAATGAAGAGGGCACTTCCTGGTACAAAGGTGACTGGATACACAACATCAGAAAGGGCTGGGGCACAAGATGGTAAGTGGGGCGCAGCCACATGTGGGGTGAGTGCACAAGTGTCTCTGGGACCAAACAGCTGTCACTTAGGCTAAGGGTGAGGTGAAGAACCGCAGAGAATGCATTTTCTGTCTAGCCAGGGTGGGATATTTAAATTAATCCCAGTAAAATCTCTGTCGTGGTGGGAGATTTATAAAAACACTATATTAAATGTCAGACTGTTTATGTGTCAAAACTGCCTTTCCTGTTCTCTCTATTAATCATAGACTTCCATTGTTAGTTGTATACTTTTTAAAGAATGCTGACACCTTTGCTTGATTTTAGATTGAACTGATAATTTTAATCCTTAAAACATTTGATAGCAAAAAGTAGAGTGTGGTGGCACATACCTGTAATCCCAGCACTCGGGAGGCTGAGGCAGGAGGATGCATGCAAGTTCAAGACCAGTCTGGGCTACAGAGTGAGCTTAAGGTCAGCCTGAACTTTATAGTGAGACCCCGTCTCAAAAGACACACACAAAAAAATTGATAGCAAAATATTAAATAATTATAATACAATGGAGCGTTGATTCTAGCAAGGTATGGTGGCACATGCCTGTAATACCAGCACCCTGGGAGGCTGAGGCAGGAGTATTCCAAGTTTGAGGCCAGCCTGGGCAACTTAGCAACTTAGAGAAAACTTGTCTAATAAAAAAAAATAAATAAAGGGCTGGTCATATAGTTTAGGGTGAAAGTCCTGGCTTCAATTCCCAGTACCATGAAAAAAAATTCTAAAAGATATAAAACATTTGTTACCCACTTTGTTACCTCATTAAATAATCAGTAGGTTTAATAAAATGATGTTTTCTGCTCCCTAAGATGATTGTTTTTACCCACCAAATGCCTACCCAGTGAATTTCAGTACTGAGGAGTGTCTGGACCTAGGGTTGGATTTCTTCACAGGTATTCACAAGGAAGTTTAAGAGAGAGAGAGAGAGAGAGAGAGAGAGAGAGAGTGTGTTTGTGTGTAGGGTGCTAGGGAATGGAACCCAGGGCCTTATGCATGCCAGGCATGTGCTCTATCACTGGGTAAACCCCCATTTAAAATTTTCTGTTTTGAAATAGGCTCTTGCTAAGTTTTAAGCCTGAGTGACCTTGGGCTTATGATCCCTCTGCCTCAGCCTTCTGAGTAGCTGGGACTTCAGGAGAGCACCATTATACCTGGCTAAGTATCTTAAAGACAAACATACATGTGAGGCAACTGATTGTTCCCCCTGGGTTTCTTTCATCCCAGTTACAAATCTGGAAACATATACGAAGGCCAGTGGGAAGACAACATGCGCCACGGGGAGGGCAAGATGAGCTGGCTGACAACCAAGGAGGAGTACGACGGCCACTGGGATCGGGGTGTCCAGGTGGGCCCTGAGCTTATCCCACAGGTCACACACCGACTCTGAGCTTGTGCACCTGGAATTGTATGGTGGAATTCAAGCTATATTAGAGCTATATTAAACTTAGAGCTATATTAAACTCATCTGGAATTCAAGCTATATTAAACTTAGAGTCTCAAATTAAGGTTGAGGGGTCTCAGCTGCACTTTTTATGCTGCTGTTTGGTCCTCTTACGGTCTCACAGACAAGCTGGGTTCTGCCACTGGTAAGTTAGTAAGTTCCTGTGGCTCTTGTAAGGGTAGGGATTGCTGATAACTATGGATTTTCTGCACAGGACAGAATAACTTCAGATGGATACTTCAATATTGTTTTTTTTTTTTTTTATCGGTACCAGGGATCGAACTCATGACTGCCCGCTTGCAAGGCAGGCGCTTATGCCGCTGAGCTAAATCCCCAGCCCCTCAATATTGTTTATAAGTCTTAAATTTCTTTTTTCTGTTGCAATATGGGAGGGCTTTAACCCAGGGGGTCCTGAGCTACATCCTAGCCATTTTTTTATGTGTTTTGAGACAGGATCTTAACTAAGTTGGCCTGGCTGCAAATTTATAATCTTCCAAGAGGGTAGGATTATAGAGCTTGAATTTTCTAATGTCTTTGTTTGTTTTTGTAGCACTGACGATGGAGCCTAGAACTTTCTCATCCAGGCTTTTTATTTAAAAAAAAATTTTTTTTGAAACAGGGTCTTGTCGGGGCTGGGGATTTAGCTCAGTGGCATAAGCGCCTGCCTGTCAAATGCGAGGTCCTGAGTTCTATCCTCAGTACCAAAAACAAACAAACAAACAAAAAAACAAAAAAGTTGCTGCTATGAAACAGGGTCTTGCTAAGTGGCTAAGTTACCTGGGCTGGGCTCAAATTTTTTTAATTTTTATTTTGAGGATACAGTCTTACTGAATTGCCCAAGCTGGCCTCAAATTTTCAGTCTTTTTACCTCTTCTCAGAGTACTGAGACTATTGGTATGCACCACCTATCCTGGCTCTAATGGTTTGTATATTAATCTAGTAACTGGTTACCTTGTTAAACTCACATAGTTCTGTGTGTGTGCATGGCATTGGGGATTGTAGGTGTTGTTTTGGTTTTGTGGTTTTTTTTTTTGAGACAGGCTCTCACTATGTACTTCAGGCTGACCTTGAGCTCATTCTGTATCCCAGGCTACCCTTAAACTCATGGCAGTCCTCATGCCTCAGCCTCCCAAGTGCTCATATGACAAGTGTGTGCCACCATGCCTGGCTCCATTTTAACTATTTGTAACTGTACAGTTCATTGGCATTAGGCACATTCACACTGCAACCATCACCATCCACCCACAGAACTTCGTAATTTACAAAAGTGAAGCTTTATACCTATTAGACAGTAACTCCTCACTCTCTAGTTCCCCAGGCAGTGACCCTTCTACTTTCTATCCCTGTGAGCTGGTCCATTCTGGGTCCCCCACGTAAGTGGAATTGCAGAGTATTTATTCTTTTGTGACTGGCTTATTTCACTGAGCATGATGTCCTCAAGGCTTATCTGCAGTGTAGCATGTACCAAGATTTCTTTCTTCCTAGGGCTGAATAATATTCTGTTATACAGATGGACCGCATTTTGCTTATGCATTTATCTAGAGGACACTTGTAGTATTCTGTGAGCTATCGTAAATAATGCTTCCGTGAACATTGGTGTGCAAGTATTTGTTTAAGTCCCTGTTTTCTATTCTTTTGTGTATACAAGGTGTGATTAAAAAATATGGTGAATGTCAAAAAATTTTTAATTACTATAAAAGAAACATTGCCACGAATCCCCCTCCCCTCCAACACACTTATCCCATCATTCTGGCCACTTCTGAAGCATCTCTGATGGGAGTGTCTTTATGAGGTGTGACAGAAAACTCAGTAAATGCCACTGCTAAGCGCCATCCAGTGGAAAGGTAGTTTGTAAAAACGTGACGGTGCAGCCTCATTGACGTTGTTCGCCACAGCTGGTAATATACAACTTTGGGCTCTTCCTCAAAGCGACCATGAAAAGTAAACATTTTGAATCAGCTCAAGACATCAAGGCAGTCACAACAGCACAACTAAAGACACTTGTGAAACAGGATTTCCAGAACTGCTTCAGAGAGTGGCAGGAACAAGGGAATAAGTGTGTTCAGTCGGGAGTATTTAAGGGGGTTTCATGGCAATTCACGTGGTACTGTACTACTCTTTATTTAGCACAGACCATATTTTTTGACCAGTCCTTGTATAACCAGAAGTTATAAAATGGTACACATAAATATGTTGATTTAATATGTCTGACTGCAGGTGACTGGGACCAGGCAGATGGATTCTCAGGCTAGTGAGTTGCCTCTGGACAGTGGGGTTGAGGAGTGAGTACTTTTATCAAAGTGCATGCTTAAAAAAGTGAAAACTGAAACCAGTAGTTAAAGGTAATTCTTGTCAAGCCAGACACTATATATACACTGTCTTAGAACTCTGCACCAAACCTGGAGGGTGAGGTGCTTTCTCCACCTTATAGCTGAAGAACCTAAAGGCTTCAGTAATTTGCTTTAGGTCAAAAGGCTGTAGAAATCACCTGAGCTGAGATGGAACTCAAGTCCATATGGTTCCTGTTATTCACTCCTTCAAATTATATTGTATTTGTCCTAATTTTGAATGGATTCAGGTAAAAGGAGGAAATAATTTGAACATTCCTGATAGCTCTTTGCTTTCTTTACATTTATTTCATTTGTTTTGTTGAGACAGAATCTCACCGTATAGTCCAGGCTGGCCTCAAATATGTGATCCTTTTCCCTCAGCCTCCTGAGTGTTGGGATTACAGGTTTGTGCCACCATGCCTGGCTAATTTGCTTTCTTTTCAGAATGGTTTTGGAACACACAAATGGTTTATAAAGAGAATCCTCAACTCCCAGTATCCTTTGAGAAATGAATATATAGGAGAGTTTGTAAACGGATGTCGCCATGGACATGGGAAGTTTTACTATGCCAGCGGAGCCATGTACGAGGGAGAGTGGGTTTGCAATAAGAAACATGGCATGGTGAGTACAGATCCATGCGGGTCACCTCTTAAAGATTAGGTAAAGCAATATAAGGCGGGGCTGTTCTCTAGTAAATTGTGTTACTTGTTTTATTACATAGATAATTTACTCTTTGTTGAGGTAATGAGCTGAATTCTTAAATATTTCCAACATATCATCTAATTTCTGGGTAGTAAGAAGTTATTTAATTAGTTTGTGTTACATGAATGTCTGCGTGTTAGGATGATTTTGGTTAAAGATAACGATCTAGCTTAATCTGCTGTATATTAATAAAGAATAATGAGGGGTGGTTTCAGGGGTGGTTTGATTTGCTGACTCAGAAAAGTCAGTTTCTCTTCCATCCACCATGGTATCTCCCACCATGCCAGCTTCATGCTTGTGTTGCTCCTTTCCCATGAATGCATGGTGGCTGCCGTGTTTCCAGACCTCACAACCACATCTGCACTAATTAGAAGAACAGAACTCTTCTCCCAGAAGCTCTCTACAAAAGTCTTTAATTTCACAGAGCTGAACTGGATCATCTTCCCACCTCTGAGTCTGTCACTGACCGCTGAGCCGAGCTCAACAGATGGCAGAGGAGTCCCTGTTGTGTGACCGGCACTCTGTAGGTCACTTGCCTCATTTAGGAAGATCCATTTTATGACCAGAGCCTCAACGATGGGGAGAGGATTGGGATAGATACAGAAAGAGAGGAGAAAGGAGAGGAGAGGAAGGGGAACAAGAAACAGGAAGAGGCGAGGTGAGACACAGCGAGGTGAGACCCTTGGAGTCTGACGGCGTGGACTGAGTGGGAAGCTTCAAACAAATGAACAAGCTGGGTGTCATAGTGCGTGCCTGTAATCCCAGCACTCTGGAGGCTGAGGCAGGGGATCACAATTTGAACCCAACCCTAGGCAACTTAATGACTTAGACCCTGACTCAAAAAAAAAAGCCTCTTTTCTCCCCACCTTTAATACAGGTGAAACTTTGTCGCCATTAAAAAAAAAAATTCACATGTAAAGAACTAAAAAAAGTCAGTCCTCCCAGATTTAAAGATCCAATCCAAAAATGGGCCTCTGAGATTGTCATGGTTTATGACGGTGGCCCCCACGCCTCATGTATTTGCATTGTGCATTTGTGATTGGTTCATTGTCTAGTGCTTGGACTGGTAGTGTCACTGCTACACCCTCCTAGGGGTGATGTAATGGCAGGAAGAAGGTGTGTCTCTCTCTCTCTCTTGCCGGTTTCCGCTTGCCGTTTGCAGCCGCCATGAACTGCGGCCCTGCCATGCCACCCGGCCTTGGAGCCAACTGAGTATGGACTGAAACCTCCAAAAACTGTAAGAAATAAACCTTTCCTTTCCCAACTTTGGGCATCAGGTATTTTGTCTCAGGGATGTGTAAAAAGTAACCAAGACAGAATTTGGTACCAGGAGTGGTGGGGTCATTGCTGTGACTATACCTGACCATGTTTTTTGAGAGGCTTTGGAAATGGCTTGTGAGCAGAGTTTAGAAAGGTTCAGACTTGTCACCTGGATGCATAGAGCTGGAGCAGCTTAGGCTGTTCTGTAGAGGAGATTCTGGTCATAGCTCAGGAAACCAGAAGACTGATAGAAAGCCTGATAGTAAAGACCAGGCTTGGGAAGTTTCTGCTGGGAAGGAGGACTGCATTGGTTGTTGGACTCCCTATGATGTGTGTTATGGCTTGGCAGAAAGTTTGTCTGCATTTTGCTCATGCCTAGAGACTTTGCCTGAGACTGAGATTAAGGATAATGGACTGATTAATCTGGCAAAGGAAATTTCAAGGCAGTCAAATGTTGAGGCTATAGCATGGCTATTGTTGGGGGCTTTTAGCCAGATCTATGTTGCAAATCAAGAACAAAGAGCCCAGCAGGATAATTTAAAACACTGTGAGTTTGGCCAGAAGGAAAACTTTAGTAAAGCTGTGGATTGTAAAGATAGTGCTGAGACTTTGATTGCTGAGAAGAAACAGAGAGATAAGAAAGATGGTCACCAGGCATCCCAGGAAGCAGCACCCTGTGCAGCCCCAAAACTGCAAAAGTGAAAGAATTTTCTCAGATGAGAAAGCTTCAGAGCACCATGCTCCAGAATGGCATGGGAGGCCATGTGAGGTTCCAGAATGGCGGCAGCCACATGAGGTTCCAGAATGGCGGCAACATAGAAAAGCTTTTCTTCACAATCGGGTTCACAGAGCCTAGCAATCTAGGCAATCAACCCCTACAGCCAAGAGAGAGAAAAGCCTGGCTACTACTCCAGCTGGCAGCAAGCCTTGGCGGCATCCACATGGTGCTGATTTTAGATGCAAGGGAAATGCACAAATTCTGAGGGTAAGAAGGCTTCCACCTCGATTGCAAAGGGCCTGGGAGGCCAAGCAGTGTGCCCCTGAGAGGGCAATATATAAAGATGTAAGTGTGAAGCCAAAGGTGCAGGAGACCCCATTCTTGGAAAAGCCAAGAACGTGGATCATCCAAGGAAAGCTGCAAAAACTGAGCAGAGAATGCTTAAGAGAAAAGCTGCAGGAGCTAAAATCCCTGGAAGTACCGAGGGGGTGGAATCACCCAAGCCTTTTGGAGCTTGCAACCAGATTGCTGCAAATGCTGAGCATAAAACTCTAGGACTTAATGTTCGCCCTGCTGGATGTTGGACTTGCTTTGTTTCCAATGCTTTATATTACCCCGTTTGTAACGTTTGGAATGGTAATGTTTATTTTGTGCCTTTGCATTTTAGAAATGTTTAACCTTGTTTCACTTGTACAGGGGGTTACAGTTAAGAGTTTGCCATAGATATTGGAGGAGACTTGGGACTTGGACTTCTCAGCAACGCTGAAAATGTTAGGACTTTGGCAACTCTTGGAGATGGACTAAGTGTCTTGTATATGAGTCTTTGGGGGCCAGGGCTGGAATGTCATGGTGTATGACAGTGGCCCCCAGACCTCATGTATTTGCATTGTGCATTTGTGATTGGTTCATTGTCTAGTGCTTGGATTGGTGATGTCACTGCTACACCCTCCTAGGGGTGGAGCCAGGATGTGATGTCATGGCAGGAAAAAGATGTGTCTCTCTCTTGCCGTTTCCGCTTGCCGTTTTCAACTGCCATGAATTGCGGCCCCGCCATGCCACCTTGCCTTGGAGCCAACTGAGTATGGACTAAAACCTCCAAAAACTGAAAGAAATAAACCTTTCTTTTCCCAACTTTGGGCATCAGGTATTTTGTCTCAGCAATGAGTAAAAAGTAACTAAGACGGAGATAAATAAACACTTCTCAGATGAAGCAATACAAACAGCAAATACGGGAAAAAATGTTCAACATCACTGGTCATTAGAGAGATGTGAATTAAAACAACACGGAGATTCCACCTCACCCCAGAAAGAATGGCTGTCATCAAGAAATTGAGCACAGCAATGTAAGGAAAAAGAAACCCTTCTTCACTATTGGTGGGAGTGTAGACTGATACAACCGCTGTGGAAATCAGTGTGGAGATTCCTCAAAAAACTAGGATTAGAGGTCCCATTGGGTATCTTCCCAGAATTAAAAACATCATACTACAGTTATATATGTGCACCCATGTTTATAGCAACATAATTAGTAATAACCAGATTTTGGAAACAACCTAAATGCCCGTTGACTGAGGAATGGATAAAAAAGATGTGGTATTTTTATGCAATGGAGTACTACTCAGCTACAAAGAAGGATAAACTGGAGACTTTTATAGGTAAATGGATGTAACTTGAGACCATACTCATTAGTGAGAAAATAAGACACACATGTGTAGACATCATATTGCCTCAGTGTGAGGTGAAAGAAACAACATATGTACATGTGTATGTATATGAATATAAAAGATAAGGGCCAGGGATTTAGCTCAGTGGCTCAAGCACTTGTCTGGTAAGTGCAAGGTCATGAGTTCGATTCCCAGTACCAAAAAAAAAAGGTTGTGAAGATAGTTAAATAAATAAATAATTTTTTAAAAAGTATAAAAAGAGCTGGTAGAGAGCTCAGTGTGAAGGCCCTGGGTTCACTCCCCAGTACCAAACAAGCAAACAAACAGCTCCTAAACCTTGAAGAAACAGCTGCTGCACATGTACCAATGTTTTTACAAGAAAACTTTCTCCAAATGGTGAGAAGTCCTCTGCTTCCCTGCAGGGCCAATTCACTTTCAAGAATGGGCGCGTGTATGAAGGGCTGTTCTCCAATGACCACATAGCACAGTTTGTGGACCCCGATAGGGACATCCAGAGCTACCTGGACCTGCGCGCAAAGGGAGTCCGCACGGGCAGGCAGGGCGGACCTTCCGTCAGCGCCGGTAGGGAGCCCGCACCTGTCAGGGGAGCCAGGCTCATCTGTGCCCCGGTGTCCCGGTTCCTCGGGAGACAGGAGTCGCCTATGAGCCGCAGTTCTTGTCCCTCTCCCTGCTCCTGTTCCTTTCTTCTCATTTTTTCTTCTCTTTTCTGCCTCTTCCCTCCCCTTTTTTCTCTTTAGTTTCTTCTTTTGTAGTACTGGGGATTGAACCTAGGGGCTTTATACTAAGCTACATCTGCAAACCCCCCCCCCCCCGCTTTTTTAAAATTTTGAGGCAGGGTTTGAATGAATCACTAAGTTGCCCAGCCTGGGTTTAAACTTGTCATCCTCCTGACTCAGCCCCCCAGAGGGCTGGGATCATAGGTGAGCTCCACCATACCTGCCTTGCAGCTGTTTTCTTAGTAGGTTTTCTGAATGCTCTTGTATCACCTCGTGGTAGGGAATCATTCTGACATAACACTGAAAAACTTTAACATTGCTTTCACCGTTGTCTCCTGTTTTTCCTCCGTTTTCTAGAAATGATCAGAAAGCTTGAGGGCACTGAGCGCCCTTCCACGATGGGACTGAGCGTGGAGCTGGACCTCAGCTTGCTGGTGAACATGTACCCTAAGGAGGAACAAGCTGAGGAAAAGAAGCAGGTCAGACCCTTTGGCTGTTATAAATTTGTATTTTAGGGCTAACTATTAATAGTCTCCCCAGCCCTGGAAGTGACTGTTGGTGGTCACTGTCACATGTCCTGTGAAGGATACTTTACATAGATCACCCACTTAATTTCCAAGGGAATCCTGGGGAGCCTTAACAGAGGGGCTCCATTAGGCCTCCAGAGCCTCAGAACCCCTACAGTCACATTGCTGTCACACTCAGAGTGGCTTGAAGACCAAGGCAGTCACCACCTCAATGAGACACTAATTCTGCTGTGATTATGGTTCCCTAGGTTTCAGCACAATTTAAAGCCCTAAGAAATCACTAAAAATCTGGGTGCAGTGGTATTTTTCTATAATCCCTGATACCTAGAAGGCTGAGGCAAGAGGATCACAAATTCAAGGTCAGTCTGGTCACCATAGTAAGGAGCTGTCTTGAAATAAAAAATAAGGGCTGGGGTGTTGCTCAGCAATAGGGCACCTGCCTAACACGTACAAGGCTCTGGGTTCTACCCACAGCACAGCAAAAAACAAAACAGTAACAACAAAACCCAAACAAGTAAAACAAGCAATCTCTGGAAACCTAAGCCCCCTTAGAGACAGAGAAAATGGTGTACTTGGACCTTATTTGATTCACACCTGGCAAGTCACAGTAAAATGACATTTCAGTACCTCGGCCCCTGCTTGGACTGGGTTTGGTATCTTTTGCCATCTCCATGCGTCTTTCCCCTTCTCCCTTCTCCCCAAGCGCCTGGCTCCTAGCCCCTGGGGCCCCCGAAGGGAAGACCGTCCATCCTCCCTCTCCTCTTCTGGCTCCCAAAGCTCATGCTGTAATTCAGGTGCCCAGGATCACTTAGCTTTGTGCCAAGGTTCTTGTCAGAGAAAGGAGTCTTCACCACTTCCTCTAATTACAAAAGTAGAAAATGTAGAAAACACAAATAAAAACATGAATTTCTACCCATACAGAATCTTGTGGCTACTACCTTTTAATATGCATGCAGACATAGAACTGGGCTCATTCTCTTCATAGAATCTCTGCTCTCATGTATAACCTAATGATAGCTAGTCAGTGCCAATAGATATTCTCTATAATGTAATTGTAAGGTAAATAGACTATATTGATTTACCAGGAAAAGTGAGATTGCTTACATTATTCCCCTTCCCCATATTGTTATTTTTACACACACACACATTTACACACCCACACATACTATTCATTTTATAGTTTGGCGTTCTATGTCAAAGCGTGTGAAGTTGGGTGTGGTGGTGCACACCTGTAATCCCAGCTCTCTGGAGGCTGAGGCAGGAGGATCATTGCCTGGACTACATAACAAGTTCAAGGCCAGGCTATGGTACAAACTGAGACAGAAACGGAGAGGATCCTTTAAGGTTACCTGTGAACATTTTTAATGACTATACTTCATAATACAATACAATTTTGTTAGCAAGCCGTCTATGGTTTTTCTTTACTTTTGTTTTGGATGATTTTATGCTTACAGAGAGTTGAACAATCAGTCTCCATAGAGCTTTTTCCCAGCTTTCCTCTCATTGGGATCTGGTGACCCTGTCCCACGATGGGCACCAGAACTGCACTTTGCTGTGTCTCTCTTTCCTAAATCAGGCCTCTGCCTCACAGTTCACGGGTTCCCTCCTAATGCTCTTTCCCTATTCCAGGACCCCTCTTACTTGGCTCTTTTATCCCTCCAGTCCGTGACAGGTCCTCTCTGTTGTTCATGACCTTGAGACTTTTGAAGTGTACAGGTCAGCTGTTTTGTAGATTGTTCCTTAAATTGGGTCTATCTAAGTCTTGCTGTGATTACATGCATTTCCTATTGTTGGAATCATTTTGGTGTATTTTTTTTTTGAGTGGAGGTCCTGTAGCATTCTAGGTCCAGCTAAACAAGCTAAGCAAGCAGGCAGGGTCCGGTAAGCCTTCACGCTACCCCGTCCCAGCCCAGTGGTTGCCTTTGCCTCAACTCCATGGGATCTAACGTTCCCAGCCAGCCTGGGTCAGTCCCCCTCCTGACGGTGAACTCACACAATGACAGTACTTATGCTTGCAGAGTAGCCCCCCCCCCCAAGGTTCCAATGCCTTCAAGTCCCTCAGCAGCCTCTGCGGTGGCATTTTTGCATAGGAGAGACAGGGCACAGAGGGATGCAGCTTTGCTCGAGGTCATGCAGTCTTGTGGGTGTTCCTGGAGCAGCCCCACCCTGTCTGCCCCAAGCCTGGCCCCCCTTGGGTGCCTGCTCTGGGTGAAGTTCTGTTCCTGTTTCCCTTCTCTGACCCTTGCAGGATGCCCGCTGCTTAGATTCACTCTCCCTCTGCCTCCACTCTTCTGTCCCAGCAGTGCCTCCTTTTTGTGTTCAGCGAATGCCTGAGGGTCTTTCCTACATTTTAAGTTTCATGAAGAAAAGTTCTGGGTTGTGCTCTAGAACAGTGTTTTAGGATAGAACACAAATGTTTGTTGAATTACACTGAATCTTAAAAGGCAGTAGGTAATGGTGAGTGTAAAATGTCTGATGTCACCACTCAAGTGGCCTCTTTGGGCTCCCTGGGACCCTAAATGCTGTTCTGCACACTCTGGATGTTGAAGAACATGAGACACAGACACCTAGAATAGGAGAAGGGGACAGTGCACTAGTTGTCGGGTTGCATAGATGGGACTTTAGCGCAGTGTAAGGGCATTTGGGATCCGGGACACAGAGGTAAGTAACGCAATCAGTGTGAACATTGCTTCCTTCACAGTCCAGCCTTAAGTATACCATTAGCTGTGTTTTTATACAAGCTGTTTAACAGGTTATGGGTGCCTTTCCAGTTCTAATTTGCTGAAGGTGTTTTTCATGAATAGATATTAACTTCTGTCAGATGCATCATTCAGTGGACCATGTCTATCACTATGGTGAAATACTTTTAGTCTATCACTATGGTGAAATACTTTGATTTTGCAAGTGTGGAAGCCAGGCTTGCAATTAAATGCACTTAATGTTAACGTCCTGTTTTTATGTATTCAGTGAATTTTGTTGTGAACTTTTGCATCTATGGATTCAAGGGGTATTGATCTGTAGGCAACAGAATTTTATTGCTGCCATTGAGATAGGATATAATCACATACAATGTGACATGAACTGTTTTCCAGAAAACAACGTATTACTACTATTATTCAGAAATGGCATTGTATCGACTGGAGGTAAGCAGGCAGGATCAGATACTTATGGAGAGGCAGAGGTACAGACTGGTGTTTACATGTGCCATCCTCATTTAATCCAGAAAGCAGGCATAGTGTCTTTTATTATGAGGTAGGATAAAATATGCATGACTTACTTTCCTTCAGGTAGAATATGCTCTCTTAAGAAACATTACAGAATTAAGAAGAATCTATAGCTTCTACAGCAGCCTTGGATATGATCACTCTCCAGATAATACCTTCCTGATGACAAAGCTTCACTTCTGGAGATTTCTAAAAGATTGCAAATTTCATCACCACAAAATAACTCTTGCTGATATGGACAGGATATTAAGTGGTAGGTATTCTAGGTTCATCACTTCTTTTGGACTAGAGGATCATTAACATGCCATAGTGTCATAGGAATGAGGTTGGTGTTGGGAGGACTAGTTGTGTGACTCAGTGGCACGGTGCTTTCTTAATGTGTGAGGCCCCAGTGTTGACCCTCAGCACTGAAGAAAAAAAAAGAGTTGGACAAGTAAGGAATGCACAGTCTGGGAGAGGTGTCTACAAGTCCATGTGTGGCCTTGCTTTCCATGCTTACAGTATATTTCCAGAGGTGACCTTGTGCAATAATAGCGACAGCACAAGACGCACCAATAAAGGGATCAGCAAAGTATGGCCCATGGCCAGCCCCACCTGCCACCTGTTCTAAGCTTCCCTGGAACAGTCATGCCTATGCATGTCTGTCTTCTGCCTGTGGCTGCTTTTGTCCTATACCACAGAGCTGAGTAGTCGTGACTGAGCCAGCCTGGACCATACTGATTTACTCTCAGGTTCCTTACATAAAAGTGTCCCTGCCCCCAGTCTATAGTGGAAAAGCATAAAACTGACAGGTCAGAGGCAAGGAGGATGATGGAGTGCTTAGAATAGTCTAGAAAAGGCTTTAGGAAATGTATTAGTCAGTCTTCCCATTTCTGGACACAGTACCTACTACCCACAACTTAAAGGAGAAGTTTGGTTTGGCTTATGATTGAGGGAGTTTAGTCCCTGGCCAGCTAGCTCCAAGTCAGGAACATCATGGTGAAAGGGTGTGGTGTCCAGGAAGCGGAGGGCAGGGAGAAAGAGACACCCTCCCAGGCACAACCCTACTGATACACTTTTTCTAACTACACAGTTAGCAATGAACTTATCCACTGATGAGCGTAGTGTCCCCATGATCCACTCACCTTCCGAAATCCCCACCTCTGAAAGCATGAGATTTCTAGGGGATATTTTAGATATAAACCATTACAGAAAATCTTAAGATTTCGAATCAGAAAGTCCATGAGGTAAATCTAACAACCTTAAAGGTTTTATTTCTTTCAGCTGAATTCTGAGAGGCAGAACTGAAAGCCTCAAATTAGCTTCTCAAAAAATAAAATATTATGATCATTATGTATACATAAAATGTACCAATAAAATTAATTTGAAAGATATTAGAAAAAATTTTAACATGCCTATCATAGGGCCATAATTCATATATCCACTATCAGGCAGCTCTGACTTAATTTGTATGTTTAACTGTTGGGAAGCTCTGATTTAATTTAATGAAATAAATCTGTTGGTTATTGTAATTTTTAATTGGTATGAATACTGTTCATATTTATATTTTGGCAGTAATTATTCAGATTTAAGCAACTAAATTTTGTTCATTTATAGATGTTTTATTACATTCATTAGAAAAGATTGATAAAAGTGATTAGGTACATTTATACCACCAGTGGTACAAGCTGCCCAATGGAACAGTCATGCATGTACCACCAGTGGTCCCAGCCTGTGGGAACATGTGAAATCGAGTTACAATTAGCAGCATTAAATGGTGGTTCAGATGGCTCTGAAAAACACTGGGGCAAAGTAAATTGTAAGTGTCTTGTAAAGTAACCAGACAGCATATTCCTTGCAGTACTTAATTTTTGGTTGGATGTTCCTATATGTTCAGAGTACTTTTGGGGAAGCAAAGACTCCCTCATAGTCAGTTCCTTGGGTTGTATACCAGGAGCAAATAACATAGGTGCTGCTGGAAATGCAATTGCATACTCTCCAATTTTCTTATTTTAGCCAGTAATGATATACCAGTTGAAGAAATTCATTCTCCATTTGGAACAATACTTCTGAGAACATTCTTGAGTTATCTCCTGCAGTTGGCTTACCACATTCATCACAAAGAATACCAGTAAGTGCCTGGTATTGACTGAGTTCCTTGTGTGGGACCTCACAGTCACATCATCCTCTTTTCTCCAGTGATCATTGATGTCTCCATATGGCCTCAGAATGAAGGTCAATCAGCAAAATTTTCCCCAAATTTCAGCTGCAAAGCCATAAGGCATTATAATAAAACTCGGAGCACCCTCCACACCGGAGCCATTTCAGTGTTGCACAGAGCTACTGGAATTTTATTGCCTTAAAGCAAACATGGTACCTTCTTTTCCCTAAAAAACTCTTCACTTTCTAGATTTACAGAAGTTTTGCTGAATTACTCTCTAGAATTGCTATATATCCTTCACCCAAATTCCCCTAATGTTTATATCTTAACATGGTACATTCATCCAAAACAAGGAATTAATGTTATTGAGATACTGTTAACCAAAATACAGGCTTTTAAAAGATTTTTCCAGTTTTTCTCACTGTCCCCTTTCTGGCCCAGGCATCAAGTCCAGGATGCCACCTCACACTGAACAATCATGCCCTCTTGGGCTCCTCTAACCTGTGATTATTTCTCAGACTTTATCTGTCATGACCTTGATACTTAAAAAAATCTTGGCCAGCTAGCTCCTGAAACTTCTCAGGTTTCAGTGTGTCACAAAGCTGTCTCATGATTCTACCGAGCTTGTGGCGTTGGGGGAAGAATGCCATGCAGGTGAAGGGTCCCATCATCCCCTCATACAGGCGGTCCACGCTATCGGATGTCTCCCTAGAGGCAGGGTTAGCCCTGCTCGCAGACTGGCATGGAGCCAGGCAGAGTTTTCTACTGAATTCATGGTCTCTTCTTTCTCCGCCCTATTAGACACTGTCCAGTTATTAAGTCTTGTCCACACTGCAGAGGAGGGAAATTCAATTCTGTTTCCTGGATGGAATAACTGTGGTGTCTTTTTCATCACAGAAACCGAAGCCCATCACTCTTTCTGTGTTTTACAAAGCTGATGACTGAAAACATTCATCCAAATGCCTGCCATGTAAAAGGTAAATACAAAAATAATAGGGTACTATATTTACTGTCATTTTTTGAAATTTAATTTTTTGATCGGTTTTGGAATGTTATCTTTTCAGGTAACGTATTCAGTGAGGGGGCGCTCTGCACAGTGAATTACATTGATAAATGCTGGGAGATTTATAGAGCTTACTGCAGACCGAACGCAGCTCCTCCCGGTGAGCTTACGATGAAGATGAGACACTTCCTGTGGATGCTGAAAGTAAGTTTAACGCCACTTGGGTTTGGTATTGGCTTTATATTTACAGGCATCTTTACATTAAAGGCAAAATATTTTAGCCATAATATATAAATAATGAGGTGAAGATGGGGGGCCACTTCTGGGATGGAACCCAGGACCATGTGTGTGCTAGGAATAGGCGATGCTCTACCCATGAGCTACATCCCCAGCCCCTTTCGAAAAAAAAAAGTTCAAAACAGGCTCCCACTAAGTTGCTCAGGCTAGCCTCCAACTTGTGATCCTCCTGCTTCAGCCTCCTGAGTAGCTGAAATTACATACATGTGCTAATACCAGACCTGGGACGAATTTTCATGAAAATGGAATGTTCTGAGTTTCCTTTGGCGGATAGAATGATGCACGTGGTCTGTGATAATGGGAGGCACAGAAAGAGGGAGAGCCCCCCTGCCCCCGCCCCCATGCTCACAGATTAGGGGCTGGGGATGGCTTCACTCCGGGGTCTGCACTGCTGCAGACCTAGCCACTCACAGGTAGATAGATGATAGCATGAATGGCCTTTTAAAAAAAGTACTGGGTTTTGTGGCAGTGGGAACCTGGGGCCTTGCACATGCAGGGCAGATGCTCTCCCACTGAGCTACATCCCCAGCCCTCATTGCGTTCTCATACTATCAGGGGTTTATGCTCCATGACCCTTTTAATTCGTGCTCGTGGGAATATACTTGATGAAGCTGAAGGAGTTGAATGCTCGTGACAGAGTGCGTTAAGACAGCAGTATTGAATGTATGTGAAAAGCAGACGATAACCATGTTTTTAGCAAAATAATTTTTTTAAGTGTGTGGCTAGAGGATGGGCTATTTTACAGCTGTTTATTTGGTTACCTTGGCTCCCCTTTTATGTGGTGCTGGGGATTGAGCCAAGAGCCTTCAAGGTGAGCTACAGCTCTAGGCCTCTTTTAAATTTTGAGACTAGGGCTTGCTAAGTCACTAAATTGCCCAGGCGGGGTTCAAACTTGTGACCCTTTAGCCTCAGCCTCCCAGAGATTATAGGCACATACCCCCACACCTGGATTACCTTCCCCCATTCTTCATGGTCATTTGTCCTTGCAGCATAGGTCAGATCATGGTTTTGACTGCATCGTTTTCATAGTGGATAACACATCCTTTTCCCCTGTGCTTCCATTCCAGTGGCAGAGTTAGAGACTCCATTTGACTCGGGTGGTTCTGTGTCCTTCCTATTGCCTCACAAGTGTTTCCTGGGGTTTCAGGGAGTTCCTGGGGTAGCAACAGGACTCTTCCATTATGTTTTCCACAAGCCTTCCTCTAGTGTCCCATGATGGCCATTGCTGATGTCCAGTGTTTCACCAGGGACCATACCATATCATCTTTAAAGTCTATTATTCCTCTGTTATTTCCACAGTATATATTAGCTGTGAACCTGATTTTAAAAAAGCTTCAGCTTACCACTTACATGAATACTCTGAAATACAGGCATACAGGAAAGGGGAGATAAATGCTTGATTTTTCCTTTTATTAAGTTTCAGGACAATGAGTTGATATCCTAGCAGTTCAAAAGTTTTCTTTCCTTTTGGGAATTGAACTCAGGGCCTCATGCAAAGGCAAGCACTCTGTCCCTGAGCTACAGTGCAGTCCTTTTTAAAATTTTGCAGTAGTCTCTCACTTAGTGGCCAGGCTGGCCTGGAACTTGTGATTCTCCTGCCTCAACCATCCAGAGTTCTGGGGTTCCAGGAATGTGCCACTGCACCTCTTCATTGGACTTAGTGTTAAGCCTTTGCTTAGTTGTGTGGCGAAGCTTGGATGTCACCATCAGGCTGCACGCTCCAAAGCTGACTGAAAGCTCTGTGGGTGGCGGTGGTTGGCAGAGGAGAGGCTTCAGTGTAGCGTGTTGCCAGGACACTGCCCCAGTGCGAGCGTTGAGCTCAGAGGGGTCTTGTCTCTTGGGTGAGGACTTCTGGCTGCTGGATGTCACAGGTCCCGGAACAGAAGAAACCGTAGGGCGGGCTGGGGAGGGGTGATGGCAAGACCAGTTTTCACTCAATCCTTTTGTTCAGCAAAGCACCGTGACTTGAGAGGAGCCGAGCGTTTTCCCGGCCAGATTCTCTCTGGCTTGGTCTCTCTGAGTGTAGACCTTCCATGTGGAAAGGGCTCCAGCCAGACTTGAGCTGTCTTCCTGTGCGCAGCCTCCTGCAGGGGCCTCTCCTTCCACTCACTCTGCCTCCCCAGGTGCCTCTGCTTGTTCTGCTGAGCCCACCAGCCCCGGGGTTCCCAGCCACTGGAATTCTGTGGCCATTTCATGCCTGGTTTGTTTACTCTCCCACTTTCTCTGACCTATATTTACGTTTAAAAAAAGCTTCATTATATTTTTTTTAGAAGAACTGGGGAAAGGATAGAGAGGTAAATACTCAAGTTAGGCCAGAATGCTGCTCAAGATCATCGGTTTTTGGTATCTGGGCTTGGTGGCACACATCTATAATTTTAGCACTTGGGAGGCTGAGGCAGGAGGATCTCCTCAAGTCCAAGGTCAGCCTGAACTACAGAGCAAGATTCTGTCTCAAGAAACAAAAATCAAATGATCAGTGTTTAAGATAATGATTTTTGGTACATTTTAAAAAAGTAGTTTATTGTATACATTGATATTAAAATACATATTTCTAATTATAGCAAGTTATGGGTTGGTTGGTTGTTTCTTTTACAGGACTTTAAAATGATAAATAAAGAATTAAGTGCAACCAAATTTGTGGCAGTAATAGCAGAGGATAATCCTTTCATGCATGATGGAATTGACAGCAACTTTGAACTTGAGGTTTGTAAAGCTGTGTCAAAACGGTACCAATTTGATTCAGGGTATTTGTTTTGCTTTGGATATCAAGAACCAAAATTTAATGGAAAATATGATACATAAAATGATATGCATACATACACACATGTATATGTACTTACATCCTTGAATTGCATTAGAATACTAGAGATTAAGATTATTGCAATAGGTTTTTTCCACTTTTTTTGAGAATGCCTCACTGTATATTCCAGGCTGGTACTAAACTCACTGTGTAGTCCAGGCTGTCCTCAAACTCATGGCAATGCTCTTGCCTCAGCCTCCTGAATTCCGAGATTATAGGCATGCAGTGCCACACCCAGAAGAAGGGTATTGCAGATGTCAGAACAATAACAAAAAAATGAACTCCCAGACCAACCGCTGGCCCATCTCTTAGTGCATCAGAATGAGAGAGATGCCTGTGTTTTCTTATATTTCAGCTGGTTTTCCTGGAATTCTATGAAGCTCTTATATCTTTCTCACTCACTTTTGTTCCTGACCAAAGGACTAAATTCTCTTTAAATGATGACTTGTATGGAAACAGATATGAAAGTACTCAAACATTAATAAATCAGGTAATGAGACCTTAGAATTTACAAAACAAGGGATGGTTTTATTTTGCAATGGATGAACCTTCATCGAAATGATCTTGCATTTTTGTAAGCCTTCCAGGAAATAACTTAAGACTTAAGAAAATGTATGATGTATGTTCACATTTTGAAAGGAGAGTACTGCTTTGTTTTTTTAAAGTGAGGAGGAATATATTTCCTGATCAAGGCTCAGGTAGGCTACTCCTAGCCCCAGCAGTGGAAATATCAGCAAAGTCTGTGCGCTCGCTGACAGCACCAGGCTGGATGATCTGAGGTGGGTTGTTACATGATCTTCTGTTATACATATGTAGCATTTATGCAAGTGGGAAATCTGTTCCGGAGCACAGCTGTCAGGGAACGGGTCCCCAAGGCTAGAGCTTGCTCCAAAGATAGATGTCCTAGGTGCCACCACAGGACTGGCAGCACAAGGACTGTGCTAGGACTTTTAAGAAGGATCCAGAATCTGGATCAAATTCAGAACAAACAGTGTTTTGGTGACAGTTTTGGCTTAGTGGGCTCGACAGATTTGGGCTCGACAGATTTCTGATTTTTGAGACATTCATCTGGAGGCACAAGGAGAGCCTGGGGTCCCAGTGAGCCCCAAGCAGTGAGACCCTTCTGGTCCTCTCAATGAGGTGGCTTCTCACTGTGGGCTGAGGAGTAGCTCTTTCCACACATCCTTGGCACAGGCCTTGGATTCCTCATAGGGAGGCTGAGGGCTTCATGTTCTTTTCTATACCTCAGTGCCACCACGTTAGCCAGCTAGGCTCTGATTGATGCCTTCTCATCTGGGGCTCTTTGCTGAGGGAAACAAATGTCCACCTTGAATTGAGTCATAATTTCATGGATGGTATAACAGCTTTTCTTACTGTGATGAAACACCAGAGGCAGGATAACTTTATAAATAAAAAGCTTCTAGAGGTTCAAGGGCTCACATCTGCTGATAATCTTGCTGGCAGTCACAAGGTCACACGGCATCACGTGGCAAAAGATAGCATGTCTCCATGTGTGTCTGGTCTGTCTCTTCTTCTTTTTTATTTTAAAGAGAATACAACCTAACAAAACAAGAGTAAACTAATCAGAATAAAGCAGTGAAAGTGGTTCAGAACCTCAAAGCAGGATAATAGGAAAACAACAATGGCTACCATAATATAGCTTGTTATCTTCATAAAAGTGGCCCATTCCATTAGACATAGTAAGTCAAGTAAAACCAATCAAAACAGAACACTGAATAAAACAAAACAATAAATTGAAACAAAACAGTGAGAACAATATTGGATTTTAAAAACAAGAGAGAAAGAAATCCTCCATATTTGCTGTGTTGCACACTGTTTTCCTCCTAATAGATGCTCAGACTACGAGCTTTAGGTCTGCAAAGTCAATCAAACAATACAAGCATTTAGTTGGGTTTTTTGCCTCAGTTGCTATCGACTCAGCCTGTCCTCCAAACCAGCTGGTTGCTTATGGGGCTGGGGAGTAGTTCTTGATTCTCAGCCCAAGTGCTGGTCAGCTCATGGGAAGAGAACTGGCTTCTCTCTTCCCGAGCCCCACATGGTTTGCACGGCTTACCCAAAGGGTGAACTGGCTTCTTGAAGTGCTCCTTGCAGACCCAGAATGGCGTCTGCTGATTCACAGTATGACCCTCTTCTTATAAAGCCACCAGGCTCAGTCATGGGGCAGCGCCTTGTAACCTTAACCAATCCTGATCACTTCCCAAAGGCCTCAGCCCACAACAGTCTGACTTCATAGCCAGATTAAGTTTTTACCCTTTTCATACCTCACAGTGAGGGTTAAATTTCAACACATGAAGTCTTGGGGGACATTCAAGCCCCAGTCAGACTACAGCAGGTGGCTTCCCCACAGCTTCTGAAAACACAGGTGGGAACATCTGCAGAAACCTGCTCAGGTTCACTCCCAGTTTCCATGTCACTGCACACAGCTTCTTTTGTTGCAACACTGGGGACTATGATATTTCTCTGTTCTTTTTATAACAGTAATTTAGTGCCGGCGTTAGTTCCCCTCTTTTTCGGAAATGGAAAATTCATGTCATGTTCCAACTCTAATCACTGTTCTCTTTTGATGAAAAATTTGGGAATCATTTTAAAATTAAAGCTCAGTCTCGCTCAGCTCACAGCAACTTCATGTGTTTCAGTAAACTGCGGGAGGTCACAGAGAGGGCAAATAAGCTCTAGATCAGCTCTGGAAAAGCTGCCACCTCTCGTATTGAAAGCTGAGTGTTCTAGTGGAGTCATATCTGGAAAATACTGGAAGACAAAACAAACTAGTCAACCTGGAGTTCAATACCCAGCAAAAATTCCTTTCAAGAAAGTGGAGGTGAAGCAAGTGGAGTCTGGAGAAACAGCAGCTGGAAGCATCTGTAATCTACTCACCTAGGGAACAGTTTTGCCAGCAAAATCTGATGTAACTCTTTGGAACTCTGGGGTCTCTTGAAGGCCTTCAGCTTCTGGGGGCAAATTTAGAATATAAATTTCAGTCAGTCCTAGCTCTTAGTGCGGGTGTCAGAGCAGGATCTGGGAGCAAGGGGAGCAAGGGGAGGCAAAAAGACCCTATCCCTCAAATGTTTGGGTCTGCTTTCTGACCCCTAATTTCTGATTCTGATCACAGAGGTGCAGATACAGAGGCAGGCAGCCACTGGTACACCCCCTACCCCTTTTTGCACAACCCCCAGCTTCTGGTTGTTGTCACGTCCAGGGTATTTAAAGGGCCACATCTTCCACATTTTTTCTTTTCCCCATTTTTCATTTTTTTCTTTTCCCCATTTTTGTAGCCAGACACCAGGGACTAAGGCATTCAAAAGCAGCTACATAAATGGGGAAAGTCAAAATGGCCAGAAAAAGAGGAAGGCACCAAACGAGCCTGAGATAACCTTCAGTTTACACTGCCAGCTCGTCCTTCAGCATAGTAACAGCCTGTAAGAAGCCAAAGCAAAACCAACCAACCCCAGCAAATTCTGGAATAAAGGGAGACTGATTTAGAGTTGCTGCATTATTAGGTTCAAATATTTAGTTAAAAAAAGACATACACAAAGAAACAAGGAAGTATGTTTCATTGAAAAGAAAAGGTGAACCAAGAGAAAACATGGTAGCAGACTTACAAGACTTTCAAACAAGTCTTTGAGGCACTAGGAATACTAAAGGAAGATGAAGAGATAGTCAAGAAAGTGATATATGTATGGAGCAGAAATATCAACAAAGATACAGAAAAATGCTAGAGCTAAAAAGGACAAGAACTGAAATGGGAAGAAAAATCACCAATGTGATTCAAAGGCAGATTTGAACAAGCTGAAGAATTAGTGAAATTGGGCTGGGATGCAGCTCAGTGGTAGAGCACTTAGCTAGCATAAATGAGGCCCTGGCTTCCACCACAAGTACTGAAAAAAAATCAGTTAATTTGGAATTAAGAAAAATGAAATAATAATTCTGGGGAATAGAAAAAAAAAGACAAAGAAAAAAGTGAACAGAACCTAAGGACATAGGAACATCACCAAGTGGATGACTTATGTGAATCCTAGAAGATGGAGAGAGTGAAAAGAGCAGAGATATGAAAAAAACCCACATTTTAACAAAAGACATGAGTATAAATAAACATCCAAGAAATTCAACAAACTTCAAGCAGGATGAATTCAAAGACCTACACTAAGACATACTATAATTAAGTTGCTGAAAGACAAAGAGAATCCTGAAAGCATCAAGAGAGAAGTGACTTGTCACATACAAGGGACTTGTAGTAAGATTGTCAGATTTCCAGTCAGGTGTGGTAGTACATCTTGTAGTCCCAGTACTCCAGGAGGCTGAGGCAGGAAGACAGTTCAAGGACAATCTAGGTAATTTACTAAATTAACTTGACTCTTTCTCAAAACACAGGCCTGGAGGAAACAAACAAACAAACCAACAAACTCACAGGCCCAGGGATATAGCTAATTGAAAAAGCCCCAAGATCAATTTTTAGTGCATGTGTTTTTAGTGCATGTGAAAAACAAAAAGATTGCTGGGAAGGCAGCACAGAGGCACAGTGCCCGACTGGCAAGCATGAGGCTGAGAGTTTGATTCCTGGTCAAAAAAAAAAAAGATTATCAGATTTCTTAGCAATGTTGAAGGCCAGTACACTCATATATTTAAAATAATACAAGGGAAAAACCCCTTTTAACCAAAAGTCCTATATTTAGCAAAACTGACCTTTAAAAGTTAAGGAGAAATGAAGACATTCACAGTAAGAAGTGGGGAATGAGTTCCCACTAGGCCTATCCTGCATGAGATCATGAAGAAAGTCTTGCAGGGTGAGAGGACACTATCAGACTGATTGCTTTACAAAAATCAAAGTTAACCTGTAAGTGGTTTACAATAAAAACTCTGCATCAAAGGGCACTGTCAGCTGATGGTGTAGACCATGTATCTGATAGGGATTAAGGCACAGAACACACAGAGCACCCCCAAAACAACAGCAGACTAGCCCAGTTAAAAATGTACGGATGTCCTGAATACACATTTCTCCCAAGAAAGCACACAGATGGCCAGTGAGCACATGGAAAGATGCTCAGTATAACTGGTCACCAGGAAATGCAAATCAAAAGCACAGTGTGACTGTCGCATGCCTGTTAATAGGGCTGCTAACAAGAAGACAGAATGCTAAATGTTAGTGAGGGGGTAGGGAAACTGAAATCTTTTGAGAATCATTGTGGGGGATGTAAAATGGCTCAGCCATTGTGGAAAATAGTGATACGGTTTAGATCGAAAATGGCCCCAGAAGTCCCATGTGTTCAGAGGTGACTGGAACATGCGGGCGCTGTCTCATCCACTGATGAGGTCAGAGCAGAAAGTGCTGTTAGGGCCGAGGCCTAATTGGAAGTGATCACCAGGGGCCAGGAGCTGCAAGGCTGCATTGTCTCCAGCTCCTCCCTTTCTGCTTCCTGGCTGCCACTGAGTGAGCAGCTTTCCTGTGTCATGCGGGTTCCGCTGTGGAACCAGCCGGCTGAACCCTTTGAAACCATGAACCAAAATAAATCTCTCCTCTACTGCAGGTGTCCAGTACTTTGTCTCAGTGATAGAAAAGTGACGAATGCAAACAGCAATTGTGCTGTCGGCTATACAGCAGTACCTCAGTTCAAGAATGCTTTTGTCTGTGAACAATTACAAACAGAAGTGTTTGGCATAATTTTGTTTTTGTTTATGAACTCTTCATCAGGTGATGAACATGACCACAGCCATCTTTTCCAGAATCGTGCAATGAACTAAGTTCATGAACCAAGGTGTCACTGTACACCCAAAAGAGTTGAAAGTAGGGTCTTGAAGGGTAATTTATACAGCCATGGTCAGAGCAGTAGCGTTCATAATAGCTAAAATATGGAAACATCACTGATGTCCATACAAATGCATGGAATAAGCAAAATGTGGCATATACAGAAATGGAATATTACAGAGCCTTAGAAAGGAAAGAATTTTGAAACATGCTTCAACATGGATGAACCTGGGGACATTAATGATAAGTGATATAAACCCATTGCAAAAGGATAGCACTGTGATTCCACTTGCATGGGGTACCTAGAATACTGAAATTCATAGGGATAGAAAGTAGAATGGTGGTTGACCAGGGGCTGGAGGGAGGAAAAACATGGAGTTACTCTTTAATCGTTTCAGTTCAGCAGGATGAAGAGAGTTCTGTAGATGAATGCTGGTGGTTATAGGGGACGTAGCTAGGAATGAATGGTTAAACAGCAGGACAAATAATTAAACCATGAGGCAAAAGGTATGCAGGCCTATGAGAAGTAAGTAATTAAACTGGGAGGCAGAAGCACACAGGCTGGCTGGGCATGGTAGCACATACTTGTAATGCCAGCACTTGGGAGGCTGAGGCCAGGATTGTTGCAAGTTCAAGACCAGCCTGGGCTACAAAGTGAGCTCAGGGCCAGCTTCAACGCATAGTGAGACCTTGTCTCAAAAAGCAAAAAGCACACACACAAAAAAAATAACCCACTCAGGCTGTGTGAGAATCAAATGGTTAAGCAACAAAAGCTTTAGGTTAGTGAGGCATGTTGGGTCTGGCTGTCGTCCTAACCCTTCCCCCAAGAAAGCCTCTTAGCCTTGAGACAACCCCTAGCCCAAGCTGCTTGTCTTCTGCTTTTTTCTCTTCCACTGACGCTCTAAAAGCCAGAGCCTTCTCAGCTTGATGGCTTTTTCTTCTCTAGAGTCTCCCTCATGGCTAGGTGCTCTCTCTTTAGAATAGTCCCTCTGGGCCTCTTGGTGACTGAACCAAGTGCCAACTCTGAATAACCTGTTTTATCCTCTGCACCACCTGCTGTTGCTCACTGCAACCAAGGTTATTACACAACCATGCGTGTACTCAATGCCACAATGCAACTAAATATGGTTCAGAGGGTAAATTTTTATGTTTATTGTCCCACAGTGTAAAAAATGAAGAGCCAGGCATACAAACGCACACCTGTAATCCCAGCTATATCCCGGCTGAGGCAGGAGGATCAGAGTTCAAGGCCAGCCTGGGCAATTTAGTCTTAAAATAAAATAATAAAATAACAAAAGGGTTGAGTTATGTATTGCAAATATGTACTGGTAAGAATAAAAATTAAAAATTAAGTAACTATAGATTTGAAGACTGGGAAAAGAAAGCACTGGAGATGTAACTCAGCACTCTTTGGGTTCAATCCCTAGTACTACATACACACAGAGGAAACTGAAGATGAGATAAATAATTCCCAGGCATTCAAAAGCTTAGAGAATTCAGTGTCAGAAGACCAACCACAACAAGGAACACTAAAGGAAGCCCTTCGAGCAAAAGGGAGATGTCACCGGATAGCAATCTAGATCCATTCAAAGGAAAGAGGACCATGGGATAGTAACTTTGTGAATAAAATTAAATTTTTATGGTACTGGCCTTCACACTGAACTACATCTTCAGTCTTTTTTTGTGTTTTGTCTTGAGACAGGGTCTCACTAAGTTGCTAAGATGCCCTAACTGGGCTCAGAGTTGCAAGCCTCCCACCTCAGCCTCCCAGAATGCGGGATTATACATGTATGCTACCATGCCTGGCTTAGATTTTTTTTAAAAAATTCTATTGTTTCAGGATAACACTGTTCACGAGATTTATAATCTAGGAAGGATAATAGCCCAAAGGCTTTAAGTGAAAATGATGTACACATCCCCAATAAAGCATAGGTTGTCAGATTTTTAAAAGTAAAAACTTATAAAATGTTTAGAATAGATGTGGGCTGGGAGGAGAGGCAAGAAACGAACCCCTTCCTGTGAGCCAGCTGGTGCACAGACTGGGACAGAAGACCACCCCCCACCAAGCAACTGGCTGATTCAGGGAAACACAGGCTGAGATGATAGCAGCTGAAAAAAAAAAACTTAATGCTCATATTGTTTGATTGACTTTGCAGGCCTAAAACCAGTAGTCTGAGCATCTATTTAGAGGATAACAATACAACTTAGCAACTATGAGGGATTTCTTTCTGTCTTGTTTTTGAAATCCAGTACTATTCTCATTGTTTTGTTTGGTTCTGTTTTATTGTTTTGTCTTATTTCCTTTAAAAAATGTTTACAATGAACCCATTTCAAATATAAAGACAAAAACAGGTGAAAAAAGTATAGAAAGTGATATACCACACATCAATATTAGGCAAAAAAAAAAAAAAAAAGGTCTCAGAGTAAAGGATTTTACAGGGACAAGGTGTCATTTCACGATGATAAAGTGCTCAGTTAAGTACAAGGACATAAACCTAAGTGGGTAAGCTTCGAAGTACATGTGGAAACTGATAAAAAGGAAGAGAAAATAGACAAGTCCATAATTAGAGATTCAACCCTGCTCCCCATAATTAATAAAGCAAGTAGGTGGAATATCAGTAAACATCAAATTTAAATAACACTATGAAGCACCCGTATCTAAATGCCAACAGCAGAATCCTCACTACTTTCCAGTACACATGAAATATTTACCAAGATAGACCCTATCCTGGGTCATAAAACATATCCAATAGTCAATCTGCACACAGTCCACCAAGATGAAGAGATCATATTATAACCACACAGGGGAGGACAGCTTAGCAAAAAAACCACCTGTGATTCCTGCACAACACATGAGTGACTCTAAAAGCAGTGAGGCCAGGTGAGAGAATCCAAGCAAGAAAGGGTGTGCAGTCCCTGATCACAGTTTTATAAAATCCTAGAATCTGCAACGTGTACTGATAGAAAGCAAATCGGTTGTTAGCAGGATAACACTTCATGAGGTTTATAATAGATGAAAGTATATTATATATAATATATGAAGGAATATATAATATGCAAAGGAATGAGGTAGGGAAGGTGATATATTTACTGTATTTTTTGTGTGTGTATGGTACTGAGGACTGAACTTAGGGCCTTTGAACTGAGGGACATTCCCAGCCCTTTTTATTTTTTGGGACAGGTTCTTGCTGTTACCCAGGCTGAGTTCAAACTTGAAATCCTCTTGCCTCAGCCTTGCTGAGTGCTGGGATTATAGGCATACACTACCATGCCGTCTATGTGCATTGTCTTAGCTGATGATTTCACAAGTGTGAGCATACCCAAGCTCACCAAGCAGTACGCGTCGTGTGTAGTTTACATCAGTTATACCTCGGGAAAGAAATGAGCGTCTGTGCATACAGACAGGTGTGCACCTCTGTGGAAGCCACTCACTCTGCGCTTGTCCCTGCTCAGAGCGCCCCAAACAAGAGTCCAAGTGCAAGCAAGAGTCTGAGAAGCCAAGAGTCAGACATCATTCACTTCACACGCACCAAGTCTTCTTCAAGCAAGTTAGGACTCACGTCTGATTTTAAAGCAGGAAAACCGGAGGTTTGTATTTACAGCTTGCCATGGCAGTTACGCGACAGAGTTGCAGTGGGGAGCGCTATCATGTACCCGTCCTGTCAAGGGAGCTCTTCTGCCGGGCATGATGGCGCAGGCTTGTAATACCAGGAGGCTGAAGCAGGAGGGCTGCTAAGTTTGAGCCCAGCTTGAGTAATTTAGTGAGATCCTGTCTCAAAATAAAAAAGGGCTGGGGATGTAGCTCAAGGCGAAGGGCCTGGGTCCAATCCCCAGTAACACTAAAAAACAAAACAAAACAAAAGAAAGAAAGAAGAGAGAGTTCTTGCACAGCTATGGGCCCAGCAGTAGAAAGCACCCTGCCCGTCGGGGCTTCACAGGCTGATGAGGGTTTTGCGCTCACTGAATGCCCTGTGAGCTCTGGAGGGGACCGGCTCAGAACGGGTCCTCAGTGTCCAGGGTCACAGCCACTGAGTGTGGGAGCCGGGGGCTGGCAGCAGGCAGTGTGACTCCAAGATGGCGCCTGCTAGCACATGCCCCGGACTCTTCAGCCTCGGGAGGCAGGAGTGACAGGACGGCGCCTGGCCCAGCCTGAGCCAGATGGGAGGGAAACGGCTCCCTAACTGGTCAGCTTGGGAGTGATGGCGACTGGGACTGAGGTGGGGAGTGGCCTGAGGGCCACGGGGTTTTGGAGGGCGGGCCGTGAGGACAGGGAGGGCAGTGTTGGCCTGGAGCAGCCAGAGAACCAGAGCTATTTACTAGGATGGGGACGGAGCAGGGTGGGGACAGGGAGGAGGTTGGAGGGCACAATTAAGGTGCAGGTTCTGGGCATGCGTGAGGTGCCCGAGTAGACACCAAGTGGTGGTGGGAAGCGGCCAGGCCGAGGGCAGGGCTGAGTCAGGGGAGCGCTCCAGCTGGAGACAGTGGGGACTACAGCGTAAATATGATCATGAACCAGGAGTGTACGAATCTAAGTTTGGTTTGTCATATATAATAAATGATCTCCCGGCAGACCCAGGGAAGATTTTGAAACCTTTGGGGTTTTGTTTGTTTTGGTAGGGGAAACACTGTCTCAGTAGATGCAGTAACTGTTATTTCTCTCTATAATAATACAAATCTCAATATTTTATGCAGGTTAAAAATAGTTAAATTAGCTCAAAGGGGAAAGCCTCTATTTTCTAATTATTACAATGTAAAGAAAAAACTAGTTTCAGTCCATATTGATAAAGTAATATTTTGCTTTATGATTCTTTTAAAAATGCCAACGCCTCAGATCAAGAAGTTTCTCTGTGATGACAAAAGTTCCAAAATGAATTCTAAACCTGCAGGGAAAGGTCTGGCGTTTTCATCTGAAAATGGTGAGTATTTTAACTGGAAAACTGTAATATTTACAAGTGATTGGTTATAACGTATACATGGGCTATGAAACTTTGACAAGCATCTTTCTTAGCTGGAGCAAGAAACTGAAAAGGAGCATTCAGAAGTCAAACAGAAAAAAAGATATCAAGGGAAAGTAACAGAAATGACAAATAGGTAACACAAAACAAAACAAAAAACATTTAACATTGTAGGCATTCCCTGAAAGACACTAAAGCAACAGGACAAAGACTAAAATCTCTACTTTGAGAATATGCTCATCCAGTGAAGAGACTTAGAATTTATACATATTCATAGGATATCTGTACACCTGGGGAAATGACCAGAACTGCAACACCAAGAGAAATTTTATAATAAAATGTACCAGGAAATTTTATCCATGTCTATATGTGTGTGAGTGTGTGTGCATATATATGTATGGAGAGGACCAACATATGAAGAAAAAGGCTATATATATTTGTCAATTTATAATTTAAGAAAGCCAAAGCAATGAACTTTACAGGTCTTAGAAAAGAATGGACAGAAATCCCACTTACTTGGCAACACTCAGTACTGTAGAAGGGTAAACTCTCCCCAAAATAATGCACAGATTTAATCCCAATCCCAGTAGTTTTATGAATTTGATTAAATTATTGTTCATCTGGAAAAAGTAAAGAAATCAAGAGAATAATTTTAGTTTTAGATATTAAAACATACTGAAAATGTAGAGCTACAAGCTAGTTCTGGCAAGAAATAGACCATGGTAAACACAAACATAAGTATTTCATGTATAATAAAGTTCACTTCTAGTAAAAATGTGTTGCTTCATAAATGGTACTAGAATTGGCAAAGTTTGGAAAAAAGATTCAGATGGATTAAAGAGTTGTTACAGTAAAACTCAGAACCATAAGAATTGGAAGTATACACAGGTGAAGTTTATGTACTTACTGTTGGAAAGTCCTTTGTAAGTATAAAAACCAAGGTAAAAGCTATAAAGAAAAATATTGTTAAAACTAAGTACTTAAGTGAGGATATAGCTCAGCAGCACAGCACCTGCCTGGCAAGTGTGAGGTCGTGAGTTCAATCCCCAGTTAAAAAAACGTATAAAAACTTAACTACTTAAAAATCTGTTTTTGTTAAAAAAAAAAAAACCAAGAACAAAATTTAAAGTCTAACAAATGAGATAAAGCTGAGAAAGAGTAATATTCTTGAAATACTAAGAATAAAAAAAGATAAAAAACAGGGAAAATTCTTTTCACAAAATCTAAGTGACTCGTGAATGTACTTGAAGAAATGCTCAACTTCACTGATAACCAGGGAAATTAAAATTAAAAGAGCAAAATAAAAGATTGTCCAAGAAGACGGTGCTGGGTGTGGTGGCACATGCCTGTTCCCAGCACTGTAGGAGGCTGAGGCAGGAGGACTGCCAAGTGTGAGTCCTGCCTGGGCAACTTGGAAAAGTGGTCTCAAAAAGAAGGACTGAGGATATAGCTTAGTGGAAAGATCCTGGCTTCCATCCCCTGTACTGAAAAAAAAAAAAATAATAATAATAATGGTTACAGTAGTGATAAGAGAGAAAGGTATGTTCAATCATGCATTGCTGGTGGGATTAGAAAGTGGTTCAATCTTTCCAAAGAAATAAACTAATAGGATGTGCACAAGAATTTCAAGGACATTTTGACACTACGAAAGACAGCTATTTTTGCTTGCTGAATTTCCTGCGGTATTTGAACAGGCTCTTGTACCTAACAGGTCCCTAATAAATATGTGTTGTACAAATCTACTGTTTTATACAATAGACAAGCTTGTCTTCAATAGTTAGGATTCACACCTGATAAGCTCCCTCTCCTAGAAGATTGTCACCCTTGCAAATCTGTGTCGGCCGGTTCCACCCCTGGCTCCTTGAGGGCCTGCTTGTGCGGGGAGCGCAGAGTTCCTGCCCACGGACGGATCCGACCTTCACGCCACTCCTGAGGGTGGGCTGCCCTCAGGAGAGGAACAAGCTGGGCACAGTTGCTACCTTGCTGGGCTTGCTAGGGAGTGGCACGGCTGTAGGGAGCAGAGGCTGTGCAGGATGCTTGAGCGCCATCCCTGAAGCTGTCTTCATGACTAGCCACCCGCACCTCTATGTACCACACTCCCCGGGGCCTGGGCCAGCTGGGGCCCATGGGGGCACACGCGCAGGTCTCCATTAGTCTTCCTACTCTTCTTTCACTCAGAGCCACCACATGGGCTCCTGCAATGGGAGGTAGACAGTGGGAGTCCATTCAGATCCCACCTTCCATGGCACCTGGTCTCACTTCCTCTAGTGGAGCAGCCCTGGTAGGGACAGACTCTACCTACCTTCTTACTCAGCTCGGAGTTAAAATCTCCCCGAAGACCACGTAAGCAAGAGACAGGAGAGGTTTTTCCCCAATACGTGAAATACAAAGCTTCTGACATTTTCATTTCAGAAACCAAATTACTTAAACTATTTAGGAAGAAAGATAAGCACAGGTAGGAGGTGGCTCCAAGGCAGCCACATCCACTGCACATCCCGTTTACGCCCGTGGCTGCCAGTGTGTTCTGCAGGACCCACGTGGGCCTGGAGACACAGCCCAGCACCCCGAACCATGCCGAACAGCATGAGAAAAGCCGCCTCATGCCCGGCAGGACTGCACCCCTGCTCATTCTGATGAAACTTCATTTCAGAGAAACACGAGAAGCCCAAGGAGGACCAGAAGGAAAAGCCCACCACGTGGGGCAGTAACACGCACGCCTCCTTTATGCACACCTTCTTCCATGCTTACAAACACCAGCAAGTGCTCAAGGAGAAGGTGAAGGAGCAACGCTTACAGGAGGCAGCGCTGGCTCAGCAGAGGAAGGCGGAGAGCGAAGAGCTGGAAGCAAGGTAGGGTGTCAGGCGGCCCTCCTCCTCCGCAGCAGGCGCTCAGCTGGCTTCTGTGCTTCCATCAGCAGCACCAGGACCGCATGCAGCATCTGAGACCCCCGAGAACAAATACAGCCCGACCAAGTGGTGCACGCCTATAATCCCAGCACTCTGGGGGGCTGAAGCAGGAGGACTGCACGTTTGAGCCCCACCTCAGTGACTTAGTGACTGAGTAAGACTCTGTGTTAAAATAAAAAATAAAGAAGGGCTGGATTCGATCCCTAGAAACAAATAAACAAAACACTGTCTGGCTTCTGCTCCCACCATAGCATCCCAAGCCTTTTGAGCATCTTTTCTTGTAATATTAGGTCTTAGCGCCTGGTTCCAGACACCAGGGCTTCTTAAACCCTGGAGCCTTTGGAGGGACAAGAGTGTCTTTGGTACACTACTAGACAATCAGATGACAGTGCTGGGCCCCTAGATCGCTTTGCACAAGGTAGGGGAGGGGAAAGGCAGGTTTCTGAAGGACCCAACTGTGTGCTTAGAGTTGGAACTTTCCACTTCGCCCCCTTGACCTGGGGAAGGGCTGGCTGCAGGCTAAGTGTTATTACTAGTGGCCAACAATTTCATCAGTCACGGCTACAGGCCACGTGGCAACCTCCACACAAACACAGAGCAGTGGCTGTGGTTGGAGAGTTCCTAGGCGGTGAACCTCTGGGAGCCGCCCAAACTGAGCAAGGACAGAATCCTGCATGCTGGGAGTTTTCTGGACCTTACCCTTTGTATCTTTATATTGGGTTGGTTTTTTGTTTGGTGGTGGTGGCTTTTTTTTTTTTTTTTTGGACTGTGGATTGAACTTAGGCCTTCACACTGAGGTACATCCCCAGCCCTTTTACAATAGTCTCACTAAGTCACTAAATTGCCCAGACAGGGTTCGAACTTTCCATCCTCCTGCCTCAGCCTCCCAGAGTGCTGAAATTACAGGTGTGTACTGCTAACCTTAGCTTGGCCGCTCATTTCTATTCTTTATAATATAGTTTTTTAAAAATTGTTTTTATTATTTTGAAGGTAGTGAAATACAACAGAACAAGACAGAACAAAGCCAGTTGAGACAGTGCAGTGAAACTGGTACAGAATGTCACAGCAGGTTACCGGGATAACAGTAATAGGTGCCATGGTATATCTCTTTATCTTCACAATAGTTGTTCTTTCAATCAGGTATAGTAAAATCAAACCAAATACAGAACATTATAGAACTTAACAGAACAGAATATTGAATAGAGCAATACAGTTAATCAGAACAAAGCAAAACAGTGATACAAATATTTGCCTTCAAAGAGATGGTAGAAGGAAATCCCCCCTACTTGCTATATTGCATATGGTCAACCTCCCAAGAGATGCTCAGACCTCTGGCTCCCATTTGCTAATGCGGGGGGCGGGGGGTTGATTCTCAGCCCGTGCACCGGTAGGCTCACGGCTGCTTACCAGGGAGGCGAGCGGGTTGCTTGGTTTCCCAGTGCCCTAAGTTCCAACATGGTGCGGATCTCAGGAGACACTGGCTGGTTCTCTCCCTGGGGTGGCCGCTGCTTGCCTGAGCCGTGGCTGCTTACCAGGGAGGTGAGCGGGTTTATAATATAGTTTTAAAATAAACCAGTAAATACGTTCTCCTGAGTTCTGTGAGCCATCCTAGCATGTTGTGAAACCTGAGGTGGGGTTCACAGGCACTTCCAATCCACTTGTGAGCCTGCTGGTCACAAGTACACAGGGCCCAGCCTTGTCACTAGAATTTGGGGTAGGGTGGCCTAATGGGGTCTCTGTTAACCCCAGGTAGCCCGTATGCAAATGAACAGAATGTGGATGCCCCGCTGGTGGCAGACAGCTGGTGGATGTGGGGAGAAAACCCTGTGGCATCTGTCAGATGATTGTGGGGAGTCATTCCTGACTGGTCCCAAGAGCTCGTGGTTACTGTGGCTGCCAGGGCTGTGCTCGGTGCCTAGGCAGTGAGTGCATCCTTCCTGGAAGCTCGAGTGGAAAGGTACCAGGAAGCGTGGCCAAGAGCACAGCCCCCAGACCACGTCTGTTCAGGCTGAAGTCCAGCCCTGCCACTTGGACATGCAGGACCCCAGGCAGGGTCTTTCCTTCACAGTGCATCTGTTCATCTGTCCAATGCAGGTTTGTCAGGTATCAAACACAGGCCTGGGACACAGCCTCCAGAAATGTGAGCTCACCTTTGTAGAGTCACCTCAGAGGCTCAGCTTTGTGTGGTCATGTGGGTCTCAGCACAGACACCTGACCCGGCCATCTGCACAAAGTGTGGCTCTGCGCAGAGGGCGATTATCCCAGAGGCCTCTCACAAGACCATAGAGTGCTGCACAAATCATGTTAGACACACGAAAACTGAGGGCTTCACTCACTAAATTCAGGCAAAGTGATGGTGATTTAGTTTTGTTCACAAGCACTGTTGAAATACAGAAGTGAATAATCTTAATTACCAGCTAAGAGCTGGTTTTGGAATTACAAAAAAAAAAGAAGTTACCTTCTCATTTTTGCCCCTTAGGCTGAGTATCCTAAGGGAGGAAGAGGCCAGGAAGCAAGACCTCGGGATCATCGACATCACTGTCCTCAAGGAGCCCATGGACTTCCCGCCCCCGTTCCCGCCCCTCATGCCGAGCCCTCCCAAAGAGGACTCAGCTGTGTCCCAGACCACCAAGTCCACCCCGAGCAAGAAGAAGAAGAAGTAAAGGCACTCGGTGCTGCAGCCTGACCTCGAGGGTCGGCAAACGCAAAGGCTCAGAACCATGAGAAAACTGGATTCTACCTCTGCTGCGTGTGGTCCGATTGGTCTGCTGCATCTGAGTGTCTCACACAGCCAATCGCTGAGAGGCCCGCGTTTTGAAAATTCAGACAAATGAACACAGACACATGTGCACATTAATGAGTGTGCATTAAATATGTTTAAAAAAATCAAAGTGAAGTAGTGATTAAATTCAGACTCTGATCAAACAGATCAGAGGCAGGGAGGAAGGGATCCAAATGTTTCTTCAGATGCCTTTGCCTTCTCTGCATCCTGTAACCACCTGTGTCCTTCACATGCCACCTCACGTGGCCTCTCCCCTGGTCCTTTTCCACCAGTGCCCGTAGTACTCTGTCCCATTTGAAAAATGCCACCCAGCAGCAACTCTAGGTAGCAAGAAGATAAGGAGCAGGTGGTCAGCGGGTGGTTCAAAGAACACTTTTAGTCTCAGCTGGAAAATTTTATAGTTAATAATTTATATGAAACTTTTAAGGGCAACCCCCAAAAGAATAAGAATATAATCAAAGACTTCCACACTCACAGTAGGAATATAGGAAATCATCAATCCAACAGAAAGCTAGAGGGAAAGATGACCAAGGAAAGGGATGTAAACAGAAACACAGAAGATGGTAAAGTGCACGTATACCAGTCACCACCAAAGCAAGCAGATGAAACACTCTTCCTGCTCCCTCAGAGATGATTACATGGCACTAAGAAAACAAAATGAGCCAGTGTCATTCTTTCCAAGGGAAACCTTTTCTTGTATTTTATTTTTGGTCTTTTTTAACAGGCTCTCACTATGCAGTTCGGGCTGGACTTTAACTCACTTTGTAGCCCAGACTGGTCTTGAACTTGCAGCAATCCTCCTGCCTCAGCCTCCTGAGTGCTAGGATTACAGGCACATACCACCATACCTGGCAGGGGAAACATTTTAAAATCACATGGGAGGAAAATAAATACATACAAAAAGATGCGTTGGGAGCTGACTGGAATAGCAAGTAATATTACAGACAGACAAAGCAAACACCTGCACCACATGCAAATTCAGATAATGGTAAAACAAGCAGCATTGCATGCATATTTCACCAGCCATACAGAGCTGACAGAATCCCAGGGGGAGCTGCCATCATGTCAGGAAAGACAGCAGGAGACATAGCAAAGGCACAGATAATGTAAGCAACAAAGCTAAAAAGCATGAGTACATGGCTAGGAGCTGAATACAACAGGGAAGAAACACTGATGAACACATTTTAGGTTAAAAAGTACATGTGCAAATGCTACATCATGGACCATAAATCCAAGCAGTGGCTGAGTCTGCAGAAAATGCACATAATAAAGCTCAGTGTGATCAGAAACTGAAAACTCTAGCTTTAAATGGTGTGATGGCACACACCTGCGATCTGGGCACTTTAGGAGGCTGGTCTGGGTAACACAACAACTTAACAAGACCGTCTCAAAAAATTATAAAAGGACTGGGTGTGCCAGGAACTTAGCTCAGTGGTACAAGCACCTGCCTGGCAGGCTCCATGAGGTCATGAGTTCGATCCCTGGTACCCCCCTCACCCCGCCAAAAAAAAAGGACTGGAGATATAGTTCAGTATGAAGGCTGAGTACCACAAAACAAAAACAAAATCAGCCAAGCAAACGAAAACTCTGCAATCATAAGACAAAGAGGAAATCATAATGGAAACTCAAAATTATTTAGGACCAGTGAAAATACTGCACACGGATGAAGCTGCTCCTCTTTCCTGACATAAAGGCCACACAGATTAGATAAAAGGGACTGTGGAGTCACATTTCACCCACACCGAAAATTAAGTAAAACTCAGAATTCATCTGCTGTGAGGAGACATGCAGCACTGTGGCTCCCCAGGAGTCCCTGTGACAATGGGGAACCTTTCTGTTTCAACACTGGATCGTTTGATTTCTCTGCAGTAGAAGTGGTCTAAAAGTCTCAGGTAACACTGAAGATAAAAGTCAGGTCTAGCAATTCTTTGGGCGAATGCCTGTTTCTTGTGGTCTCAGGACTGAGGAAAGGAACCCCCTCTCCTCCAGCTCTAACCAAACGCTGAGTTTTCAAATCCCCGGGGCACGAACCAGGAACCCAGAGACCATGTAGACTACAAATCAGCACCAAAAGAGACTCACTGCAAAACCAGAATTTTAAAAACCTTTTAAGAATTTATTAGTTTTATTTTCCAGTAAAATATTCACATAATGTCAAAAGAATGAAATGATATATAGCCAACTATCTTTAATCAATTCCACATAAATATTTAAAATCTAAAAACCCCAAGGGATCATCAGACTGAGTAGAAATTTGATTCTTCAAAGCAAGTATTGCTTTACTATTGTCATTAATCCAGTCAATAATATGACCAATAACTTGCAAGGGTAAACAGAATGTTCGCTGAGTTTTTTAAAAGCTGTTTTTGGTGAGCCATTGTCAGTCAATCCAAGAAGAAGATGTTATTGAACTGCGTGGCACAAAGTTTTTTTACTTCTTCTGCAAAGAGGACAGAAAACAGTGTGTAAGCAATAGAGATTTTTTACTTAAAAGGTTACATGATACATACATATTAGTACTTTAAAGTCTTTGGGAATAAAGTTGGGAATCAAATGTCTGTGCTGATTTTGACCTGAAATTCTAGAAGCCTAGGCAAAAAAAAAAAAAAACAAAAAAAACCCAGATGTAGGTTTGGAGATCCCTAACACACAAGACCTCAGTACTCCCCAGTATGCTGAAACCCGGCTCCTCTGGGCCTGAAACTCAGCCTGGGGAGAAGAGCCCTGTACCTGACAGGCCACAGGCTGGGGTGTCAGGAGTGCAACATCAGAGACACGGTCAAGCCTGAGAAATCCTGTGGAGCATCACAGAAACTCTGGACCCAACCTTAAGCTGGAGCAAGGGCTCCACAGAGGCATCATCTGGATTTTACGAAAGACACATTTTATTTTTTTAGTACTGGGGCGTGAACCTAGGGCCTTCACATCAAGATACATCCTCTACCTTTCCCCAGGCTGGGCTCACACTTGTGATCCTTCTGCCTCAGTCCCTCTGAGTGCTAAGGGTTACAGGCAAGAGCCACCGAACTCAGCTTAAATTCTCATTTTAAATACACATGTACTGCTGATATTTTTAATGCATACAAATACCAATACAACTATTAATATATAGAGAAAAATTTAATAAGCCCTAGAACATGATGAAAAAAACCCCTCTCTTTCCTTATCGCCTGCTTGTGGGGTGCATTTCCCCCACCTGCAGGCTTCTTGCTCCAGGCCAAAGGAAGAGCAGCAAAGTGGCCCAACCCCCACCCTTCTCTTGGGGTGATGGTCCTCAGGACCCCCAGAAGCAGCTGCCGGCCACTCTGTGGAGATCAGCACAGCCCCTCTGGCCAAAGGTGGAGAAGACCTGTGCACTGCACCTGTAATGCACAGATGCACACCGCTGGAACTGCCACACCAATCCAGCCCCTCTACACAGAAGCATTTCCACCAAAGGACATAAAAAGTGTATTTTAAAACAGCACACAAAGCCATGGGATTTTTCTTAGCATTACAGAAAATAATTTTCACCACTATCAAGTTTCTCGCATTACAGGGGATAAAAAAATGTACATCTGGTTAAAATTTCAAGTCATTTGATCTGTTTATCATGCTTCTTGATATACTAAGGAGTACAAAACAAAACAAAACAGTACCACTAAAATTCTGCTCAAATACCCAATACTATTTACCATTGACTTCAATCAGGTTTGCATTTTTTTGATTCAAAATAACATACAGCTCCCGCTGATCTGACTTTTTCCCAACCACCCAATAATCACTCATGGCTTTCACGATGATTTCTTCATCTTCATCTGCTCTGTAAGACAGGAGTTTGAGAAGGTATGTTTATTACACACACAGCCAGACAGTGAGGACAAACCCTAACATTGCAAAGCAAAGAACAGGACGGGGATGGTCATTCCCGAAGCTCGGGGTGTCCCAGGGACTTCTGGGTTTGGGGTGTGTCTGGAAGTGGTGGCCATGAGGGGCTTTGGGTCACTGAGTTTTGAAGACAATGCCTTCAGTATCTCTCTTAGAAGAGGGCAGCTAATGTGAGTGGTCGGGACTACCTGGTGAAATCACTGTTGATGTCACCTAGAATCTTCATTAGGTCCGGGTGAACAGACGTCAGTGACACGCTGGGCGTTTTCCTCATGTGAATTGTACTCTTCTCTGCCAAGTTCATGTGGTTGAAGTAGATAAACTTAAACTGCGGCTCCTTCTCAGACCTGTAAAGACATGTCACAAAGATGGTGACTTTCTGCAAGAATACTCACCCACAAGACAGCCTTTACAGCCAGATGGCTGAGGCCTTGGACTTTCAATGATGGGACTGGCGAATTAAGAATCTCAGTTCATTAACATGAAACAGGCTCTTCATTCTCTAGTAATTTACACAATATCCAATGTGACAGAATTTTCCAGAGAGCTAGTTTTTAAACACTAAAAATATTTTAACCATTACATGATGATTTTCTAAATAAGACTACTGTTTTAAAATGCAAGTGAAACACATATAGGCTATTTCTCATCTAGTGGAAAAGTCAGCAAGCTATGGCTCTGTGGCCAAATGAACTTTCACCGGCACACTGCCATGCCCACACACTGACTGGATGTCTATGCTGCTTTCAAGCTAAAATGAGAGGTGCATACTTGCATCACGGACAGCCCACGAAGTTTAAAATACTCATTATTTGGTCCCTACAGAAGAAGTCTGCTGACCCAATTTAGGACACTGACATCACTAACAGTGCTGAGGAATGAACAAGGTGCTCTCTGTATATTAACACGCTGCATGCCTAAGTTTACAGTAACGAAACAAAACCTTCCATTAAGCAGAGTGTGGGGCACATGCCTGTAATCCCAGCACTCAGAAGGCCGAGGCAGGAAGATCTAGAGTTGGAGGCCAGCCTGGACTACACTGTAAGACCATGAGCCCAGCGTGATGGTGCATGCCTGTAATCCCAGCTCTTGGGAGGCTGAGGCAAGAGGATCACCACTAGTTCAAGGTCAGCCTGGGCTACACAGTAAGTACAAGACCAGCCTGAACTGCACAGCACCTGTCTAAAAACAGAAAAAAACCAAACACACACTCCAAAACAAACCATCCTATTAACACACAAACTTACTCATTCTCAATGGAAATCATGCTTAAATGTACTTTTTTGGTAAAGTAAGACATTTTCAGGGCTGGGAATTTAGCTCAGTGGCACAAGCGCCTGCCTTGCAAGTCATGAGTTCGATCCCTGGTACTGATAAAAAAAAAAAAAACACAAACATTTTGATTGGAATCTCTTCTTCCCCACCCCTTCTAGCCCTCCCCAGCCCCTCTCTGGTGTACTGGGGAGGGGACCCAGCACCTTCACACTGCGTTGCAACTCTAGGTCTTTACCTGTGCTGCGCTGACACAGGACCTCATCAAGTTGCCCAGGCTGGGCTTGAACTTGTGATCTTCTTACCTCAGCCTCTGCAGCGCTGGGATCACAGACGAGGGCCACCACACCTGGCTGCCCTTTTCTTAAACTGACTGGGTGATGCTACTACAGTTCTTCCCAGATCAGAGCCTTTGGCCTTCTTACAGACCCACGGGGACAGTGGGGCGCTCAGCTCCAAGGGCGCCTGTCCCTCCCTCTCACTGTGCTCTCCTGTACATCTTGCGCTGGAGGAGCCGGAGCTGGGCCTACAATGGGCTCCACAGCCTCTCCGCTTCCTTCAGGGCCAGCAGCCATGCTCTGGAGAGCTGAGGGTACTGCAGACACGACAGTGGGCAAGTGGGTTATTACTGTAATACTTCACCTCTGGGCAAAGAATGTGGCCGATTTAGTTTCCAGGACAATGAAAGAAAATTCTTTTAAAACCAGAGTTTGTTTTTGTTAAGTCCCTAACACTAAGAAAAGTAGGCATAAGAAAAACTGGTCAGAAAGATGAAAACTTAAAAAGCCATGTGCAAAGAGTTCTGATTTAGCTGTCTGGATGGGCAAATAACTTAAGTTGCTTCTGGCTCTTTTTTTTTTTGTACCGGGGATCAAACTCATGACTGCCTGCTTGCAAGGCAGGCGCTTATGCCACTGAGCTAAATCCCTGGCCCCCAATTTTTTTTTTTTAATTTTTGGTACCAGGGATTGAACTTATAACCACGTGCTTGTAAGGCAAGTGCTTATGCCACTGAGCTAAATCCTCAGCCCGCTTCTGTCTCCTTTGCTTAACCCCAAATATTCTCTGTGACTTTCCTCCTCCTCCCACTTGTAATAAGGGAAATGTGTTCATTTCTTTTATACCCCAAGATTGGAATTTACATTACAAATATTATTTAGGTCAAAGCCTGTTGGCACATGTCTATAACCCTAGCACTTGGGAGGCTGAGACAGGTGGATCACCATCAGTTGAAGGCCAGCCTGGTCTATACAGTGAATGGGCTGGGGATTTAGCTCAGTGGCTTAAGTGCCTGCCTGGCAAGCGTAGGTCGTGAGTTCAATCCC
>PVJX010002377.1:7540-59834 GCA_004027295.1 Dolichotis patagonum
TTTGGTCTTTTTGAGACAGGGTCTCGCTGTGCAGTTCAGTTGACCTTGAACTCACTTTGTAGCCCTGGCTGGCCTTGAAATCACAGTAATTTTCCTGACTCAACCTCTTGAGTGCTGGGATAATACGTGAGCGCCACCAGGCCCAGCTATTAAATTGATTTTTTACAGTGAGATTCTGTTTTTTTGGGTTTTTTTTTTTTTGGTACCTGGAACTCAACTCACAGCCTCACCTTTGCCAGGCTATCACTTATGCCACTGAGCTAAAGCCCCTAAATTGATTTTTTAAAATTCAACCCAGCCATATGCTTCTGTAAGAGTCCTTCTCCAGAAAAAATGATTCAAGCAGGTTAAGAGGGAACGAATGGAGAAGATATTCCACGATAACCAAGAAAAATAGATGGGCTGGTTCTACTAATAGCAGGAGAAGCAGACTTTAGGCAGACACTGTTCCACGAGGCAGAGGGAGTTTTAACACAGTGATAAGTGACTGAGTCTTCCAGGAAGGTCTACCGGTCACGAACGCAGACTCACCTAGCAACACAGCTTTCAAAATAAAGCCTGTGAGGCAGGGGTGAGAGACTGCAGCTGGGGAAGCCATCGGCCACCGCGCACAGGAGAGGAGACAGAGAGGAGACGCCAGACTCACGGCCACACAGCAGGCCATACCTGCTAGCTGAGTGCAGGGCACAGGCGCGCCCCCAAGGTTGCACCCAGAATGCTGTCTGGAGGAAGAGACTGAAAGCAAAGGCCGTAGCTTTGTGACCACAGAAGAATAAAATTAGAAAAGAATAGCAGAACAACCAAAATTCACAAATATGTGGAAATTAAGCAACACATGTTTGCGGCCAAGCATGGTGGTGACTCTATTACTCTGTGAAGCTGAGGCAGGAGGGCCTCAAATTCAAGCAACTTAATAAAGACCCCATGGATCAAAGAAGCAATCACAAAGGAAATTAGATGAGATGAATTAAAAGAAACATATAGTACAGCAACACTTATGAGATACAGCAAAAGGAGAACTTGGAAATTTATAGCTATAAAGCTCTACATTTAAAAAGACCACAAATCTCAAACTAATAAACCTAATTCCCAACACCAAGAACTAAAACATTAGAGCAAACTAAAATCAAAAGGAATAAGGGAATTGATAAATGAATGAAATAGGGAAAAACTACAACAAATCAATGAAAACAAAAGTCAGTTCTTCAAAAAGATCAAGAAAATTGGTGAACCTTTAGTTCAACTGACAAAAAAAAATAGAGTGAGACAGAGAGAGAGACCAAGAAACAGAGAACTCAAGAGTAAAATTAGGAATTAATTTAATAAATCCTACACAAGTAAAAAAATATCCTAAATTACTAGGAATGGTGACACACACCTAAATCAAGACTCTGTCTGAAAATAAATTTTTATTGGTACATTTTAGATATACATAATGATCACATTCATCATAGATAATTCTTTTCGGGGCCTGGGAATCAAACTCAGGACCTTGCGCTTGCCAGGCAGGCACTTGTGCTGATGAGCCCTGATTCCAGCCCACCACAGGTCATGTGTCCCTGTGCCTGATTTAGCTTCTTTCCCTAGCTGCCCCACTCGCCCTTCAACCCCTCCTTCTCCTTTCTGCTTACAAAAGCTTTGTCTTCATGTCTTCCTCCTTTCTCTTTCTCTCTCTCTCTCTCTTTTACTTTTCCCTTCTTTCCTTCCCTCCTCCCCTTTCTTGCTGAAAACAAATTTTTAAAAGCAAGCTTACTAGTTAAGTGCCTCTGGTTCAGTTGCTAATATCACAAAAAAAAATAGGAGAACAAGGGGCCAGGGAGAGAGCTCAGTGGCACAGTGCCTGCCTGGAAAGTACAAGATAGTGAGCTTGATCCCCGCTGCCAAAAAAAAAGAAAGATAACAGGTTATATAATAATCTAGATAACTAGATGAAATGGGAAAACTCTTAGACATGTGTACTCTACCAAAACTGACTCAAAAGAAATAGTAAACCTAGTAAACCTCAATACATTCACACACAAGACTGAATCAATAGTTGGAACATCCAATAAAAAACAGACCAGGACTAGATTGTTCCACTGGAGAAGTCTCTCAAACTTTTTTTTTTTTCTTTTTGAGGCAGGCAGGGCCTCATCACGCAGTTCAGGTTGGCCTTGAGCTCACCTTGTAGCCCATGCTGGCCTTGACTCATGGCAATCCTCCTGCCTTATAGCCTCCCAAGTGCTGGGATTACAGTCCCTTCTTAGTTTTATAAGCGTGTGTGTGTGTGTGTGTGTGTGTGTTTATTATGAGAATGTGTTTTGTGAAATTGTATTTTGCATCACTTAAGATGATCATGTGGTGATTTTCCCTTTAAAACTATAGTATAATGACACTGATGGATTTTCATAGGTTGAAATGGGCAACTTGCATTTACCCAGTAAATCCCATGATCAATAATCCTTTTACTACATTGCCGGGTTGGACTTGTCGCTATTTCGTTCAGGGTATTTGCATCTATGTTAGTCAGGGATGTTGGTCTGTCAATTTCTTTCTTTGTAATGCCTTTGCTTTCAGGGTAACACTGGTGCCATATAGTAAATTAGGAGGTATACTCTCTGTTTTTTTGGAAGAACTTGAGAACAATTAGTATTTATTCTTTTTAAAACCACTAGGCATGGCAGCACACACCTGTCATCCTAGTCCTTGGGAGGCTGAGACAGGAGGATCTCTGAGAGTTCAAGGCCATCCTGGGCTACATAGTGAATTCAAGGCCAGCTTGAACTGCATTGTGAGACCCTGCCTCAAACAAAGAAACAAATCTAAGAATGGGAAGAAACCTCAGGCCCTGTGCATCAGGCCAAGGGCTTCTGTGAAAACCCTCAGCTAGTTCCACCTAGTGGTTAAAAACTGAACTGTCTCCTCCTCAGATCAGGAACTGGGCAAGGATGGCTGGTGCTGCCTCTTCTGCATTTCACCAAAGGTTTAGAGCAGACAATCACACAAGAAAAGAAAGACAAGCACCCAGAGTGGCTAGGAAGAAGTAAAACCGTACTCACAGATGGCACCTTCCTGCATACGGAAAACCTTGCCTGTGCACGTGAGAGCTTGACAGCTGGCGAATGAATCCAGCAGTTTGACTACAAGGTAGGCTTACAAAAATCAGTTGCATTTCCATACACCAGACAACTTGAACATGAAATCAAGAAAACAATGATGTTTTTGTTCGGCTTGTATCTAGACATCCCCCCAAACCCTCATGTGGTCAGGAAGTGAGGGTTTCAGAGGAGGCTAGGGTATGTGATGTTGGGGTGAGGACTAAATTAGTTTACTGATTAGTATGGCAAAGTTCTGGGTGTGCATAATAGAAAGGCCCACCCTGGGTGTGGGTGCCACCAGCCAACAATGGATATTATGGATGGATAGAAAGAGACGAAAAGAAGAAATACTGCTGCTGCTGCTGCTGCTGCTTTGATACTGCACTGCTTTGCTGTCTCCTGCCTGCCCTGCCAGGGACTGTTCTCCTCTGCAACGCCCCTCTGCCATGCTACCCTGCTTTGGAGCCAGCTGACTCTGAACTGAAACCTCTATAAATTGTGAGCTAAATAAACCTTTTCTCCTTTAGCTTTGAATGTTGGGCATTATGTCTCAGCGATAAGAAAAATAACTAAGATAGTTTATAATACTAAAAAAAAGAAAAAAAATACTTAGGAATATTTTAAACCAAGGAGGTTCAAGGCTTATACACTAACGACTACAAAATGTTATTGAAGGAAACTAAAGACTATCTAAATAAATTAACAGACACCCTCTGTGAAGACTTACCATAGTAAAAAGTTAAGGAATCTACAGATTTCCTGTGATCTTCGTCAAAATTCCAACTACCTTTCATTTTTTTCAGAAATGGGCAAAGTGATCCTAAAATGCATATGGAATTTCAAGGAGTCCTGAATAATCAAAACAATCTTGAAAAAAAGAGAACAAAGTCGGAAAAACGCATCTGGGAAAAACGCATCTGAATTTGCAAGTTCCTGGAAATCATGAAAACAGCGCAGTACAGGCTAAGGTGGGATACGGAGCCAGGGGACGGAAGTGCGTGCAGGAATAGACCCGTGCATCCATCCCCAGCTGGTTTCCAACAATGGTGCTGAGCTCAGACAACAATCAAAGGACAGTTTCTCCTACAAATTCATGGACAGCTGGCTACCTACATACCACGGACAGTGGTTACACCTTTAGGCCACATGGGCTGCAGCCCAAAGGTCACGGCACTCCTTTGTGCCCCCGGCCCCTCCCCACCCTGCCCAACTTTGCAGTCGGGAGCCTGGACTGGGGCAGCAGCCAGTAAGTGGCAAGGGCAAGTGGCCCCGGCTCCCCCGCGCCCGCTGCCCCATAGCTGGTGCCAAGCATGGGGGTAGGAGGGTGTCAGCACCTCACCTGGTGGCCTCAGTGGGGTAGAGCTCATCAGGGACAGAGCTGTGGGGAACTCCCCAGGGCACGCTGTACAGCTCTGGCTGATTCCCGGCTATGCTGTCATCATTGCTGGCAGGACAGGGCTTGGCCACGCTGGACCCAGGTTCGTCCCCACCTCGTCTCCTGCCGTGCTCCCTGCTGTCCTTCTGTGGTGGCCAGATGCTGAATGCCCAGCCCCCCAGGGATCAGGACCACCCCAGGCTGAGCAGAGTTGGGGTAGCCCTCCCTCCTCTGGGCATCCAGTCTCACTGAGCCCCTTCGGTTCTTTCTCGGTGTCGGGCCATTGGTCCTGTGATGGGCCCAGGAGAGGCTGTGGGCAGCAAGCAGCTGGCCCAGCATAGGCCTTGCCCCAGCCACACTGGTCCCTTCCCTGCACTGGAGGTGGGCCCTCTGTGATGCTCCTGTTGCCATGGCGACCTTAGGTGTGGGGCCACTTGTAGGTCCGGCTCACTCCTCCTGCCCCCACGTGGCTCCCTAGTACCCAGGGCCTTGAGAGATGGGCTGCGCTGGACCCCGGCAGAGACCCCTCCCTGACAGGTAAGGCCCTCCCCTGAAAGTCACCTCTCTGGCAGAAGCCATGATGGGGAGGGCAAGGGCACAAGAGCCAATGCCAGAAGACTGAGGTTCAGTCTCAAGTCATTGGAGTGGTGTGGCCTTGGCCATGCAGGCCTCAAGTGTCCTCCCATGTATCCCAAAGTGTCCCTCGGTAATGCCTCTGTCACTTGCCAAGGCCCAACAGCCAGTGCCCTTTCATTCAGTCTTCTCAGTTAAATAGACTCATCCTCCAAAACCCAACTCAAATGCCCCCTTCTCTATGAAAGTCCCCCTGACCTCCGTGTACTTGGCCTGCCTCTTGGGCCTTGCTGTTGTTCTATGTTAAGAGCTGCTGAAGTGCCTTCCTGGCTTTCATGTGACCCTAACTTCTTGCAAGGAAGAGTTAGGCACCATTCTGGCATTTGTTCTGGCAGAGAGCTTTTGTTAAATGATCACTTTTTGCTGCAGAAACTAGGGTGGGGATCACTCTTCAGGGCTGCGCCCTGGGCCCTTTCTGCAGGCAGCACTTGTGGCGGCTTTTCTGTGTGCCTGGGCTGTGCCTGGTTGGCTGAGACCCATGGAGAGATCAGGGTCTCACGTGTGTGTGTACACATTCATGTGGCTGTCTCTGGGGATGTCCCAGGGCTTCTGAAGGGCAGGGGGGCTGGGGCAGCCAGTACCCACAGCTCCTAGTGGCACCCCCTGGCCACTGACCTGGGCAGGGGACATGCAGGAACCACCTGCACCCATGCAGCACCCACACTTGGTCCAGGCTTCCCTGGCAATAGCCATGGGTCACGGATGCCCCCCAGTGGCTGCCCCAAGAGGTGGGAACTAGCACCCCACAAGGCCGAGGTGGGCATTGCTGTGCCAGGGCTGCGCCAGGCGCCAGGCACCGTCTGTGATAAAGCACCTTTGCTAACTGCTTGGGAAACAGCACACCCCTCCCGAGGGTGAAGAGAGAAGTGGCCCCGCAGTGAGACACCCACACCTGGAAAACACGACACCGAGACCAGCCTGCACTGCCCATGCAGTGGGCACAGGGGCTGGGCTTGCCAATGCTGCCCAGGACACCCAGGACTCAGGTTCGGGAGGGAATGGATGTGTCCCCCTCTGTCCTCCTCACCCCTACTGCCCAGGCAGACATCACTGCCCCATTCCACAGGGAAACAGAGGCTCATCACTCCTCTTCTGGAAAGCCCGTCCTGGTCTGGCGGAGACGGTTGTGAGGGAGGCACCTGCGACAGCTGGGGCAGTGCTGCTGTTTCCTGCTGGCAGAGATCTGTCCAAGATCCTCTCCTGCTCAGCACTGTATGCAGGGAGGGGAAGGGGACAGGTGGGCGGGGGGACAGTGGACCTGCTGGTATGCAGGCACAGGGTCATGTTCTGGGTCAGGGTGTGAACCTGTGGTCGCAAGGCCACATACATCTCAATCCCGTGCAATGTCCCTGGGGTACAGAACCAGACTCCAGAAGACCCTGGTGGCAACGGGTCAGGAAACATCCCAGCAAGAACCAGCGCAGCCTAGCTCGGCTCCTATCCCTGAGCCTTGAAGGCCGAGCATGCTGGAATGCTGATGGGTTCTCCTGGCCACCCTGGGGTCTGGGCTAGCCTTGTCACACTGGCTGCTGGGCTGCAGCAGGAAGCTGGGACTGTGCTCCACCCAAAAGCTCCCTATCCTATCTCCTGCCAGCACTCCCCAGCATCCTTTAGGGGTCTTGGGGCCAGTCACAGACAACATGAGCCATGACGTCACCAGCAGCCAATCAGAGCTCCTCCCAGCACAGCCCGATCAGGTCATCAAGGGAGAAGATAAGATTCCAGACAAGGATGCAAGGTCCCCACCCAGGTTGCCATGGGGCCAAGACAAGGCACCAGGACTTCTGACAGAGGCCGAGAGCTCTTTCCCCCGCCCACACAGCAGCTGCAGTCCCCAGGCTGGCAGAGGCCCCGGGTGTCCCTCACTCTTCTCATGAGACATCAGAGCCCAGGACCCCTGGGTTTTAGGACCCCAGTGGAGGGCAATGATGCCCCAGATTCCAGCGCTGGAAAGGATTAGAAGGGCCCTGGCTGTGCTGGGCTGGCTACATCTCAGCAGATTACAAGGAGCCAGACAAGGGAGCTTTTGTGGTGGCCCTGGCTTAAGCGGTCAAGTGACCATGCAGCACTCTCGGATATGGGCAGGGCCAACTTCCAAGGGTGGACAGGTGCCCTGGCCACGAGGTCTCTTGAGCATCCCCCAAACCAGGCCCAGACCTTGATGAGACTGCCTGGCTAACCACAGCCCTCTGCGAGTACAGGTACCAGTGTGGGCAGGGATGGGTTTCAAGGGTCTTCAGGGTAGGTGACCAGCCAACCTGTGTGTGCATGTGTGAGGGGCAGATGTGTGGCCCTGAGTGTTTGTGCAGAGGCCCTGAGGTGGAAAGGAGCTTGGTGTTGCCAGGTGCAGTGACACCTCCAGAACAAGTGTGTGGGGGGGTGGCAATCACTGCTTCAATGCATTTTTATTATGCACTGCTATGGAAACACAGCAGCAAGCAGCAGGAGGACCTCCTGTACAACACAAACTCACGCAGGAACAGTGCTGCGTGGGAGACCAAGCAAGTGGGGCACCCTGCTGGTGGCAATGGCACCATTTCCAGAGGACAGCTGGGGACATCCTCTCTGTGGAAGTGACCCAAAGAGAAAAGGGGCCACACAGTTATTTTGGCGATCAGCCACAGATGCTGTGGGCCCATGTGGGGAAGTCCACGGACCACTGTCTGGTTATCGGGCTCTGTGCAGGGAAGGCAAAGCTGAGGCAGACAGGGCCATTCAGGTCCCTGACCTGCTCCCTGCCCCAGGGAGCCGGGGAGCCAGAGGCACTGAGCACACACCTGTGTCCCAACTGCCAATGTGCCCTGGCTTTGGGTCTCCCTTGCTTGTGTACCCAACCTCCTAGGTAGCCAGAGCTGGGTGGGCCTTGGAGGCCATCTCAGCCCCCTCCCAGCATCATCCAGGAGACAGAGCTGAGGCCTTGTGCAGGGATGGGTCCTGGCTATGGTGACAGGTAAGTTCCAAACAGCAACTGACCGAGGGTCCCCACATCTCTCTTTGTATGTGTCTACCAGGACCCAAACCACCTGCTGCCGCCCAGCGCAGCCATGACCATCACCTACACCAGCCAGGTGGCCAATGCCCGACTGGGCTCCTTCTGTCGCCTGCTGCTCTGTTGGCGCGGCAGCATCTACAAGTTGCTCTATGGCGAGTTCCTCATCTTTGTGCTGCTCTACTACATCATCCGGTACATCTACAGGTAGGGGGTCAGACTCAGGGATGGGGGCTTCCATACGCCGGGGGTTCTTACCCCTCTCACACACGCATTGCAACGGACCCAGGAGAGCCGGGACCCCTGGCTGAGCTGGTCCAGCCAGGCCACCTGTTTCTTAGGTCCAGAGGGTTACGTCAATGTTTACCTAGACAATAAAATGCAGGACTGATAGAATGTCACAACACTGCACTCTGGTTTTCTTTCATACTTCTTGTACTCCGTGGAGGATTTTGTTGTTTTAGGAGTTTAGGTGCATAGTAAAATAAAGCAGAAAGAAGGCAGTTAGGCAGTTTTCTCTCCGCTCCCCCACTGGGTACCTCTGTCACTGCGACACGGCGCCCGCCCTGAGGCTCCTTGTCACCGCAGTCCCGGCGGCTGCGTGCCGCGATGACACGCACGCAGGACCTCACGGGGCCACACTGCAGGGTCCCGCCTGCTGGCCATCTCTTCGTGCCGTCCCCAGGCAGGCCCTCAACAAGGACCAACAGGAGGTGTTTGAGAAGCTGAGCTTGCACTGCGACAACTACATCCAGCTCATCCCCGTGTCCTTTGTGCTGGGTGAGCGCCCCTCCGGCAGCCCGGGCTCGCGGGTGGGGGTCGGGTCTTCCGGGACGGGCGCTCCTCGGCTCGCCGCCCCGGGCACCGAGCTCGCCACAGCCGCCCTCGCCCGCTCCCCGCCGCCCCGGGCACCGAGCTCGCCACAGCCGCCCTCGCCCGCTCCCCGCCTCCCCAGGCTTCTACGTGACGCTGGTTTTGACGCGCTGGTGGAACCAGTACGAGAACCTGCCGTGGCCCGACCGCCTCATGAGCCAGGTGTCGGCCTTCGTGGAGGGCCGCGATGAAGAGAGCCGCATAGTGCGACGTACGCTCATGCGCTACGCCATACTGGGCCACGTCATCATCCTGCGCAGCGTCAGCGCCGCTGTCTACAAGCGCTTCCCCAGCCTGCAGCACCTAGTGCACGCAGGTGGGCGGGGCCAAAAGCTGGGTGCAGAACGGCAGGAGCCGGCAGAGCCTCTAACTGGGGCTCTCAATAGGTAGCAGGGGCGAGGCTGGACTGGGTGGAGCAACCATCTCCTGCTCTTAGCATGTGGGCGGGGCCAAAAGCGGGACGGGCGGGAGGAGGAGGAATCTTCGGTTCCTCTCAGTGGGTGGGCGAGGCCAAAAGGTGGGGGCGGGACGTGGCGGGGTGGGCGGGGCCTCTGACACCGGCTCTCAACAAGTGGGCCCGGCCAAAACAAGTAGGTGGGTGGAATTCTAATATTTGGTACGACAGGCGGGCCTGCTGTGGATTGGGGCAGCCACGGTAGGGTGGGGATTTCAGCCCCAGTTTTGGTCGGTGGGCGGGGCCCGATGCTGGGGGCGGTACCTTGGTGGGTGGGACCTGGGCCCTGTGCTTGAGGGTTGGGTGAGGGCAGAGCTGGAGAGACCCGCCCTGCCCCAGCTCTGCCCATCAGCGCCTTCCCCGCACTCTTTAGGCTTCATGACTGCAGCGGAGTATAAGAAGCTGGAGCAGCTGAGCCTCCCCCACAACATGTTTTGGGTGCCCTGGGTGTGGTTTGCCAACCTGGCCATGCAGGCCTGGCACGGAGGCCGGATCCGCGACCCAGTGCTGCTGCAGAGTCTGCTGAATGTAAGCCCTCCCGCCAAGGGCTGGGGTGAGGAGGGCAGGGGAGGCTGCACCCCGAGGGTCTGCGCAGGCCTATGAGGGGGTCACAGGGTTCTACCCACTTCGAGGTGGCCCTTCTCTAAGGGAGCCCGTCGGTCCTAGCTCGTTTTCTTTGGCTGAGGAGCCTAGGGTACAGAGTGTTTTAGCGAGTTGCGATAACCATACAGCAGGGGTGGGCCAAACCCAGTCCCCGGAGTCCGGGGCCCTGGGGCTCAGCGGTTAGATCCCATGCCTTCCCCAGGAGATGAGCATTCTGCGCACTCAGTGTGGACTCCTGTATGGCTATGACTGGATCAGTATCCCACTGGTGTACACACAGGTGAGGATCTGCCTACCGAGGCTCCCCTTTGGGGAACTGAGGCCAGGAGGACTCGGGAAGCAGACACCCTGCAAACTGGGTCTGGACATTGAAGGCTTCCACCTGGTGCAGCCCACGGAGGTGGTGTGAGTGTCCTGCAGCACGAGGGGGTGACAGTCACAGCAGGCCTGCGTGCCCAGCCTCGGGGGTGTCCCCTCCCCCACCAGGTGGTGACCGTGGCGGTGTATAGCTTCTGCCTGGCCTGCCTCCTGGGCCGGCAGTTTCTGATTGAGGACAAGGCCTATCCAGGCCACGAGATGGACCTGGTAGTTCCCACCTTCACATTCCTGCAGTTCTTCTTCTATGTGGGCTGGCTGAAGGTGAGCCTCTCCAAGACCCGCCTCTCATCTCCTGAGGGAAGGTTGGGCGCTGGGTCCTGTCACAGCCCTGTCTTGTGTGGTCCCCTGAGTATATACGGAGGTATACACTGCTGTGAGCAGGCACAGAATACATAGGGCTCAGGTGTTCTCAGCACATGTACCCGACAAGAGCTGGAGGGGCAGGGCCAGGCCGTCTTGCTGTTGGTCCACTTTGCTTAGTGACGTGAAAGCCAGGGCTCACCACCCTGAGCCCTGAGAAGCAGCTCAGAACCCCCTGCACCAGCATCCACAGGGCTTGTGTAGCTTCTCTCAACCAGGACGTAGCACCCTAGTGGGGTTCCAGTGGCAGTTTCTCTGCCTTTTTCTTGCCTTCCTTCCATCTCCAACCCACTCTCCCTGTCTTCTGTTTTTAAAATTTTTCTGGCAATGGCAGTGAAGGTCTCTGTCTATCTGTCTGTCTGTCTCTCTCTCTCACACACACACACACACACAGCTGCTCCCTCTCTGCCTCCTCTCAGTTACCTTTGCTTTCTAAAGATCCACCGAGATCCTGCCAGTCCACCCTTGGAATTCTCCAGGGTGTCCCTGAGGCTTGCAAGCTGTCCCTTGGGTCAGCTGGGGTGGGCACTGCCTGCCAGGACCACCCTCTCATTCAGCACAGTGAATGAATAAATAAAATGATGTGATTCCTGGTAAAATGTGTGGTATCAGCAGCTCCCTTAGGGACATCAGGGGCACCCGGGGACCACCAAGGGGTTCAGTGCCCAGAAGGGCTGAGTGTGCATGCGGCCCACCAGTCTGTGGCTGCAACCCTGTGCTGCAGCTGTGAAGACCACTGTCAGACAGCAAGGGGTCTTGGGTGTGGAAACGGTGGGGTCCACTTGGGGAAGGAAGAGAGAGCTTCCAGGAGCTCCACCTGAAGGCCTGCAGAGCCCTTCCTGTCCCCAAGGTGGCAGAGCAGCTCATCAACCCCTTCGGAGAGGATGATGATGACTTTGAGATCAACTGGATTCTGGACAGGAACCTGCAGGTATGGGGGAGGCTGCACTCAGGCCCTTACCACGGGATCCACCGAGAGACCTTTCCCTCCTTGCCCTTGAAACCAGCCACTTACCTCTAGGGTTCTCGCCTCTACCTCTGAGCTGCAGGCAGGTGCCCATCTTCATTTCACAGGCAGGGAAGCAGGTCCAGAGAGAGGGAAGTGACTTTATTGAGTCACTAGGCCAAGTCACAGTTCTGCACCCTCTGTCCTTGATGACCAGGTGTCCCTACTGTCTGTGGACGAGATGCACCAGAACCTGCCCCCCCTGGAGCGGGACATGTACTGGAATGAGATGGAGCCTCAGCCCCCCTACACAGTTGCCACCTCTCAGTCCCGCCGTACCTCCTTCCTGGGCTCCACCTTCAACATCAGGTGGGCTGTACGGCCGGGGAGGGTCTGCCGCCTCTGGAACAGTGCTTTCTATGCTCACCGGCGCCCTCTCGGGCCAAACCCCAAGCTTTACTCTTTGTACACATCCCCTGACTCTTGAGTGACCCCGGGTTATCTCCCCCAGTTTTCAGACAGTTCCGCAAAGCTCGGAGAGGCAGCTGGTTTGCCCAGTCCAAAGTCACAGAACTAGCAGAGGCCAACAGTGCCCACTGCCACCTCTGTGCCCCTGCCTCTCCAGCTCCTCCCACCTAAGCTCTCCCTTCTGGTCAGATACCCAGGCCCAGAGGGGAAGCACTTGTGAGCAGCCAGTGGCAATGGCACAGGGGTGTTAGGACCCGCTTCCTAACTCCAGCCAGATCTCTTCTGACCAACTTAGGGTCTGGATGAAGAGCAGGGGAGAGCGCCCAGTGTGGGAGGGGACAGGCAGCCCCACAGGGGACTTTGTCCTTGGAGTGAAGGGCACAGGCCACACAGCAGACCGGTGCTCTGCCTGGAGCTATCTTCTGACCAGTCCCTTAAGTCCCGGGGACAGCTAGTGGGTTTCAGGGTTGGAACTGTAGTTGCTAAGTTGCTTGGGATGAACTCAGGCTCCTGATTCTCCAGCCTCAGCCTCCCAGAGTGCAGGGTTTCTTAGATCTTTAGCTGGCATTAGCTCAAGGCCATAATTGGCAGGAGAACAGGCTGGAAAGGTGACCTGGTGGAGGCTGGCTGCTGGTTTGGGTCAGAGACATTTCAGAGGTTGTGCAGAGCATTGTGCAGCCTGAGCTCCAGCGTGGGGAACACATAGGTTGTGAGGGGCTCAGCCTCAAGGGCCAGACTTGGGCACAAGATCCAAAGGCCTGTGCTGGAAAGAGAGCACTGGGGCAGAGGTCCACTGCAGGCTGGCAGGTGGCCTCTGGGCTGCAGCTGGGCTGCGGGTCAGGGAACAAATGTGGGTCTGGTAAGGGGCAGCTAAACTCCTCTCACAGAAGAGGCTGCCCTTGGGATGGCCCCTAAGTCCCAAGTCTCTCCCAGAGTCCCTCCAGGCCTTGTCTGAACACGCACCCCTCAGGACCAGCAGCCCCAGAATCTGGAGCCAGCAGTCATAATGGGAGGAAGGTGTGAGGAGTAGGAGCCCCAGGGATGCCAGGCCAGGACTGTGGCCTGTGATGAGGAGGGAAGCAAACCTGGGGCACAGTGGCCCTGGGCCCAGCCGTATGCCCTTCTTTGCAGCCTGCAACTGGAAGACATGGAGTTCCAGCCAATCAAGGAAGAGGCCGAGGCCCACCAGGAAGTCATAGGCCGCTTTCTGGGACATCAGCTTGGTGACCACCCTCGGCGGAAGCAGCTTCATCAGAAGAAGAAACTTTTACGCCATCACCACAGCCGGTTCCGGGGTGCCCCACAGCACCCTTGGGCCCAGGAAGATGGCAAGCTCCAGCCCATAGACACCTTCAAAGCAGACTCCCTATACCAGACGCCTGGCTACTACAGCGCCCCACAGACGCCCCTCAGCCCCTCCCCCATGAGCTTCCCCGAGATGTTCGAACCCAGCACTTATCAGGACACTGCGGGCACACATGCGAAAGACCAGAGCCTGAAGCCGGCAGGGTCCGAGATTGAGCTGCTCCCTGCCAGTGACAGGGCCTTAGAGGAACCCCTGGGGGTCCGCCCCTCCAAGAAGAATACAGACCTGATGGATATGCCAGCACCCCCGGAAGGTCACCTCCCAGGGCCAGGCTTGGAGCAGACCCCTAGCAACCTGAACCCTGCACCCAGGGACCTGGCAGACCCCTACTGGGCCTTGGAAAACAGGTCTGTCCCTAGCCAGGGACTGTCAGGGCTTTGCCCAACGGTGTCCCCACCCAGGCTCCACGGGGTGGAGCCTGCCCTCCTGCCCCCACTTCCTGTGGGTCCACTGCTGCCCGAGTATGGAGGACCCTAGCCCCACGGGGGAGGGCACATAGTAGTGCCCTTGCCAGGATCCTGGGAACATTGAGGGGTGGTGCTTGTGTTGCCAAGAGCCTGGTATGGTCGGGAGACCCACCTGGCTGGGGACAGTGGAGGGAGCCCCAGTTGCAGAGCCAGTACCTGAGGCTCCTGGGCTGGCGGCAGGGCAGGCACTGGGAACATGACAGGGGGGCTGGGACTGGGGCTGTAGTCAAGAGGTACTTCTGCCCAGTAAGCTGGGAGCCCTCAGAGGTGCCACCCAAGCCAGTGTGTGCTGCCTCCAAGAGGGATCTGTAGGTAAGGGGACAGGTCGCAGGGTCTTCTCCGGCCTTAGCAACATGTGGCCACATCCTGCTGTCTTAGGCCCAAAGTCCTCAGAAACCAAGTGTTTCTCCTTAGTCTAGATTTCCTGGAATTTTGCCCAATTCACACCCCACTTCCCCTCCCAATCACAACACAGGGAGGAAGCGCAACTTCCCGTTTCTATATTCAAAAGCAGTTTCACAGTGAAATCCCATCAAGGGGCCCCATCTCAAGTCTTGCTCCTTGGGCGGTGTCCTGGAGCTTTTTAGAGCTTTTAGTGACACAAACAGCCTGCTGCAGGGAAGGGAGGAACCTTTCCAAATGGCCTATGGTTGAGTCTGAACTTTGAGCACCTACCGTAAACCTGGTCTCCTAGGAAATGAATGCCTTTCTCTGCCTCAAGCTGCGCCCATTCTCACACCTCATGCAGGGACAGTGCCTACTCCTGACCCGCCTCAGGGGCCGAGTCACCAGCCTGGTCCTCGCCTGCATGTACACCGCCGGGACACTGGTCCAGTCATGGCCACACAGCTGTCTACACCACAGAGTACGCTCCCGCGACAGTCTGAACGCTTCGCATAGCGAGTGAGAATAAAGGAGCTCAGGACTCCTTCAGCTCTTAGCTGCCTTTTTACGAGTCCTATCCTGTAAGCCAGAACGAACCCCATAAGGGAAACACGTAGCTTAGGTCACCTACTGCAGGACAGTGAGTCCCTCAGTCCTGGCTGGATCAACACTCCCACACCTCGCTGCTTCCCAAGCTGAGAATTCAATAAACATGAGTATGTATTCTTTTAGGTGTCCACTCTGATTAATGTGACCACTACTGAGCTGTTCCATGTACAAATATAAAAAATAGATGACTGAGGCAGATTTCTGACCCATTCCAATGAGAAGCTAACAGCTGGGTACCAAATCTCTTTATTTGAAGGAATTAAAGAACTTAAGTAGATGTTCTGGTACAATTTATAGAAAAGGTAAAGGTAGCCCCAGCATGCAAGCACTGCCCTAGCGCCGTTAGCTCTCGTCACTGTCCCCCAGGGTGTGCTTGTCGAAGAGATACTCGGCCATGCCAGACTCAGGGGCACCCATCTTGCGCAGGTTGGTCACATGGTCGCCCAGCTCTTTGATGGCCTTCACCTGCTCATCCAGGTAGTGAGTCTCGATGAAGTCGCACAGCTAGGAAAAAGGGGTACACGGTTGGCTCCCTGCACCTCGTGGACCCTGCCTCCCTCTGCTGCCAGCCCAGTCCCCGTGCTCACATGGGGGTCATTCTTATCAGTGGCCAGCTTGTGCAGCTCCAGGAGCGACTGATTCACACTCTTCTCCAGGTGAAGCGCGCACTCCATGGCGTTCAGCCCATTCTCCCAGTCGTCACGGTCAGGTTTCTAAGCAAAGGCACCAGGGTCAGCCAGTGCACAGCCTCACCCGCACAGGGCAAGGTCCCAGTCTGTGAGTGCTGGCGTCTAATGCCCACATCTCCCCTCCAGAGCTCCTGCTTCACTGTCCTTGCCGACTCTGTGCCTAAATTAGCAAAGACGGTGGCCCTGACAAGCACAGACGCAGAGCCCGGGCCATCGATGCACATGGAGGGGAGAAGGGCCTTCAGGGTCCCTCACACCCAGACCCTCCCCACTCACCTTGATATCCTGAAGAAAGATCCGGCCACCGCGCTGGTTCTGCAGCTTCATCAGCTTCTCTGCATGTTCCCTCTCCTCATGAGATTGATGAAGGAAGTATTTGGCGAAGTTCTTCAAAGCCACATCATCGCGGTCAAAGTAGTAAGACTGAAAACAAACATCACGGTCCAGTAGGGTTCCCACGGGAAGGGAGACGGCTGTCACGGGGGGAACTGGTGACAGTGTCCTCTGCCTGTCCAGCTCGCTCTTCCCACAGCACAGCCAGAGGGGCCAGGGCTGAACGGGCCTGATGTGCTCCTGGAAGGGACCAGGCTCTTAACTTTAAACTATAAAACTGGTGGCACACGCCTGTAATCCCAGCACTCAGAAGGCTGAGGCAAGAGGATCACTGTGCACTCAAGGGCAGCCTGGGTTACACAGTGAGACCTTGTCTCAAAAACCGAAACTCCAAAAAACTGGAACCTGGTTGCTGAGAGCTGCTTCACAAAGCTTCAGACTAGCATCGGAATCACCTCCAGCAGTGTTTACAATTCTCCTGCCTGGAGGGAGGGCGCTGAGCGTTCGCCCTGAACGCTTCCTATCTTCGGCAAAGGCTCGCGGGCTCTCTCTCCTGCTGCAACCTCAAAGTGCACGCCCCGGCAGGAGACAGCCGAGCGGGTCAGTAGCCGCTGCCGCCGCGCCCCAGGAGCCTTCCCCGCACCCAAGCACGTACTCCCGTCCCCGGGGAGCTCGTGCCGTCGCCAGGCAACCCCGAGCGCCCACAGCGGGCTGCACGCCGCGCGCTCACCATGGACAGGTAGACGTAGGAGGCGTAGAGCTCCAGGTTGATCTGGCGGTTGATGGCGGCCTCGGCGTCCTGGTGGTAGTTCTGGCGCACCTGCGAGGGCGAGGCGGTCGTCATGGTGGCAGCGGGCGAAGTTGGGCAGCGGCGGCGGTGAGGGAGGCGGTGAGGGCGGGCGAGCGCCGGGCTCCGTCCAAGCACTGTTGAAGCAGGAGGCCGCGGCGACGCTCAGCGGAGGACAGCTACGCGCCGGCGCGGCGGCTTTTATAGGCTCCTCGCGTCACGCGCTCGGGGCCAATCCGCGTGCCTACTGCCGGATGCCCCGCCTCTTCCTGTGGCACGCCCGCGCCCCTGGGCGGTGGCGGTGGGTGGTGTTGCGCGCGGTGGGGGGAGGTGGTCGCGCGCTCCCGCCCGGCTGGGCCAGGCCCGGCCGCTCGCTGAGCGCTGGGGACACGTGCGCGGGACTACTTTGGCGCCTGGGTTAGGCCCGGAACCGCACACCCGGCCAGGGCCTCGTCGTTGGAAACGACGGCCGCCCCCGGTGGACGGCGTCACGGGGACCGCGGTCCCGCAGGCTGAAGCAGGAAGGTGCTTGCAGGGGCTGCGGGCAGCAAACGACACAGGCCCGGGGGGCCACCGATGAAATCTTGGTGTCAATGAGCACTGAAAAGGGACCTCTTGAGTTACAGCAGAGGAGAGTCTGTCTGGCTCTGGAAACGCAGCCCAGGCCCAGGCCTTATGCCCATGGGCTCCTCTGGTGGCAGAGGACAAGGGGTGCAGGGGCCAGCGGACACCGTTGCGAGGCCGCCCAGGCTGCCCGAGGCCTGTCCCGGGTCCTTCCAAGGACACTCTAAGATGGCACCTGGATCCCCAGGCTTTCTTTAAAAGAGCAGCTCTACCAAGATGAAAACCTGGAGCTTTGGTGCTGGCTCTGTGGGCCTCCCCCTTCCCATGGCAACACACACACACACACACCCATGCAGGAGGCTTCTGGGTAGTGAGCAGAGACTAGGCCAGGCCAGGCCCTGAAGGGAGGAAGGGGCTCCCAGGCAGGGAAACAGCACATGCTGAGGGTAAGGGGGTGCAGCCCCGGAGCAGAGTAGGGTGTGTGAGGTACACGGACCTCAATGGATGGAACCACCGTAGCCCACAAACATGCACTCATGATACATACACTGAAGACTGCATGGGGCAGGCGCTGTGACAAGTGCTTTAGCGTCCACATTGCTCTGGTTGTGGATTTAGAAACCTCCCACTGAATCAACAGAAAAACCCCTGTGATCGGAGAGTCTGGGTCTCCATGTGCCAGCAGCAGCACAACCAGGCAGAAAATCAGCAAGGGGAGTGAAAGGAAAGACTTCCACCAGGGTCAGGGGCAGAAGGCAGTGTAAGTGCATGGAGAGAAGGCCCGGGCTTCTTCCAGGCCCAAGGGAAGGCCAAGTTCATCTTACAAGGGGGCGCTCGCCCCCCAAAACCTACCAATCCAATGTGATTTCCATAAAATGTTGGTGGGTCCCCAAGCTCACATGAAGAGTCTGTATGGAGAAGGGCATTTGAAGGAGAAGACTGCATTTGAGGGAGAAAAGTTTACAAGGGTGAATTCGCCTCGTAGCTGAGCTGTGGGGACCCAGTCAGTGTGGAGCTGGCAGAGCTACCGTGGTAAAATTAGTGTTTGGTGTTGGGGGAGAAAGTATGGGCTTCACCAGTGATGTCTGAAGAACTGATCATCTGGGGAAGAATGACTCATTCTGTATTTAAAAATCCAATCCTTATTAAAAAAAAAAAAGCCCCCAAAACTTGAGAAGGATGAGTAGGAGGTGATCTGATACTCCTTGAAGGGGCTGTCACAAGCCAGCGAGGACACCGGCAGGTTTCACTCCTTGAGATAAAAAGCTTCGAGGTGGAAGATGGAAACAAAACTAAAGATGGAAACAACAAATCATGCTGGTGCTCCTAGGTGAGGAAGATGGGTGCTGGTATGTGTGTGTAGAATATTTAATTACAGCCACAAGTACACAGTATGGTGCTGAGAACTGATCCAGAGCCTCTGTAGATAAGGTTGGTGCTCTATTGCTGGCTACACCTCTACATTGCCTAAGTGATCTCAAGCAATTCTCCTGCTTCAGCCTCCCAAAGGCCAGCACTAGAAGAACATACCCAGCACCCAGCCCCGTCAGACGGGTGTTGAACCCGCCTCGGCTGCATGTTCGGTTGTCTTTCCTCCCACAGTGGGACGCAAGCCCCTGCAGGAAGGCCTTGCTTTCGTCCTCGTCCCAGCATCTTTCAGAGTGCTTGTTGCTCAGTACTGGTGCCTGAACAGCAGAGGCCTGACCCAGTATGGAGATGGACTCAGGTCAGGCAGGGGGGCTAGGTGACAGAGAACAGATCTGAGAGCCGAGGAGGGGGTGACACAGCCAGGAAGAGCGGCTGAGCAGAGAACATGGCAGCAGGGAGCGGGCAGGAGCCTCGAGCTTCTGGTTGGGCCGGGGCTTGGAGGGGCCGATGTGCTGGTCGCAGGGCCCAGGACGGCGGCTGGGCAGAGCCGTGGTGGAACCTGCTGCAGGCGGTGCGCTTCGTGCTGCACGCACAGCTGCAGTGGAGTACTGCAGAGCCAGGGCCTGCTCGCTGGGGGTGAGGAGAGCGTGCACGCGCGTAGGTGCAAGCGCCCATGTGTACGTGGGTTGGGTTGAGCCGCTCCCCTTCCGCGAGGAGCCTGAGTGTCAGCTCTGACCTCTGTAAGCGTCTGGCTGCTCCCGCCGCCCGCCCGCCGGATCCTCGTGACTGGCTGGCCTGGGAACAGCGGCCTGCCCAGGCGGCGGCAGCAAAGCGGGGAGCAACCGCAACCGGAAGAGCCAGGCCGGGATTCCGAGGCCGCGGGAGGGTGGGCTGGGCACCGGTGACTCAGCACTCCGCAGCCTGCAGGGGCTGGGATCGGGGTCCGAAAGTGCTTCGTCATGGTGGGAGGAGAAGGCCAGGCTTGGGCCGGCGGCTGCATTGTGGGGAGAGTCCTATAGCCCAAAGGAACAAAGATCCGCGGGAAGGGGGCGGGGCCCCACTGCGCTGCTCCTGACTGGGCCTTCCTGCCTCATGGTGACTTAGCAGGTTGAGGGGGGCCAAGGGGCTGAGGGGTTACCGGGTCACTGGAGTCTCTCCATGAAGCCAGGAGATCGGGGCCACCCAGCCAGTGGCTGAAGCAGGAGCTGAAGGGGCTTCTGTTCTTAAAGATGACCAGGGCGAGACGTGGGGAGATGCCTGGCATTCCCGAGTGGGTTCCGGAAAGACAGGTCTGAGGCTGACCCCTGAGCTGAGTTAGCACAGTCCTCACCCCAGGGCCAGGTTGTGTAAGTGTGGGGTTCCCTAAGTATTCAGGAAGCTCAAGTGTGGAAATTCAGAAATTAGAAAAACAACCACTCAGTCAGATTTGGGGACATTTCTTGCATGGTGTAACTGTGACTCAGAGAGCATGTCTTGGAACCATCTCGGAAAGCCTACCAAGCCTCATGGGTTCCAGGTCTGGGCATCCAGGGCCGGCCTCTGTCTGGGTGAAGGTTCAGGGGCCTGCTCTTTTCCTCCAGGATGGAAGCCCTGCCCCACACCTCTGTCCCACCTGCTGCTGGACTTTAACCTACTTGTCACCTGTGTCCCCAGATGCCAGCCAGCATAGTCCAGAGGCCCTTGAAGTTCCTGTAGCACTGCAGTCTCCCTGGAATCAGCCTGTTCCCTGGGGCACTTGATCTCCATGTTTGGCCTGCAGGGCTGCCTGGGGCCAGGGCTCTCCCTCCAAGTTCCGCTGTCACATTCCGCTGTGGCATTCCTTCCCGTAGGCCTCGCATCTGCCCATGTCCTGAGGCCCCTGGTTGACCTGTGGCTGGGCCTTCAAAGCTCCAATGCCCATGTCTGCAGCGTCTGGAACTGGGCCTCCCTGTGCCCGAGTGCCCTGCTCCAGTACCCCCTGGCATGGACCGTCATTCGCTGCCCAGCTGCCTGGCATCCTGCTGCCCCATCCAGGTGCCACCGTGTCCTGTCTCGGTGGTGTTCTCAGCTGAGCTGGGAGAAGTCCTGATCGGTGAGATGTTGACTGGGAAGCAGCCTCAATGGGCAGAGGGGAGAAAATCGCCCTGCACACTGTAGCGGGGGCCATGCTGCTTTGGCTTCTCAAAGTGCAGATCTCTGCTTGTTCCACACTGGGGCTCACGTGTAGCAGAGGCTGAGACCTGGAGAGGGGCTCCTGTGCCACTTCCAAGCTGGGGATCCCAGATCCTTTGGCGGGGATGGGGAGAGAGACCGAGCCCTAGAAGGAGGCTGAGGCCAGATGGGGAGGTGGTCCAGGAGTGGCTGGTGTGCGTGGCTGGCATGTGTGGCATGTGTGATGGAGTATGTTAGTGTATTCTGGCACAATAGAGAAGCAAAAAGTACAAAATGAACAGGTTTATTGAGTTGAAGACTTGGAAAGGAGCACACAACCCATGGCAGTTGGGTAGAGGGTTATGTGACCTCTGATCCGAAGTGGCACATGGGATGGATATTGATGACGTATGAGGAACTGATTGGAATTCTCTGTAGATGCAAACAGGAAGGAGAGTTGCAATTAGGGGTGAAGAAGAAATAGGAAGTGGTAAGCATTCCCACTTTGGCCTTCTGCCACGTTAGACAACCGCCATAATTGTACAGTAATTTTTACTAGGGCAAGAACCTTTCAGGGTGTAGGTGGCCACCTGGCACAGGTAGCCGTGAGACAACCCAGAAGCACGGGGAGGCCCTGTCTCCTTGTTCTGTACCAGGGCCTGCAGGGGTGGCCTTCGCTGACCTCTCTGTCCCCTCTCTCCTCTAATGAAAACCTGCTTCCCTCCCCTCAGGACACACCTGGGACTCCTGGTGGCCACTCCTGCCTGGCACTTCTCCCCAGCCCTCCAGGGCTTCCCTTCACTGGGGACAGGGGTCCTGGGCAGACCATCACCCTGACTGGAAGCTCTGGCCTACAGTGCCAGCCCTGACCCTGCCATCCTCTTCCTCCACTCTGTGGTGGCTGTCACGCTGCCCCCTCTTGGCTGTGGCAGGGCCCCACGTCCCCAACTGGACCCAGCAGAGTGAGGCTCCGGTGGTGTTTTCCTTGGACTCAGCCCAGGCCTAGCACCGCCTGCCTTTCCTGTTACTGCAGCTCAGGCTGCCGGCCCTCAGCCCACAGCTGGTTTCCCGTGTCCCCTCCTCTGGGAGCCCTGCTTGGCCTCCTCCACAGAGAAGGTGCAGAAAGGAAACAAGTCCCTTGGATTTGAGGCACAGACCCCAGACAGTGACATCATGGCCACGGCTCCTGCTGCCTGGGCCACTGATGGCCAGTTTCCCTCATTGAGAATGCGTGGTGGTCACAAGGCCAGAGGAGAAAGCCGGGGCCTTGGGGCAACCAGGTCAGAGGAGCAGAAACATCACTTCCTGGTGGTGGACGACTGCACTCTCGGATCTGTCCTCTGGCATTGTCACTTAGGCTGAACACCTTTGATTCTCTCACCGTCTCCTCAGTGGTGTACAGATGTAGAGGTGAAAGAATGCAGAGATTTCTGTTTTTCCAGCGTGGTGCTGCTTCCCCAGAGTCCAGACACTTGCCAGCCACTGTGCCGTCTGAATCCTGGGTCTGGACTCCTCTGGGCAGCTCTCCCTTCCACTCCCCCTTCCCCTGCCATGTGCTAGAAGTGGAACTGCCCCATCCCCAGACCCGGAGAGGACAGTTTTCCAGCCACCTGTAACACATTCTTCGATCAGCTTAAATTGTGTAAATCATCTCATGGCGGCCAATTCCTCCGTGGCAGCTGAGCCATGGAGGAGCCTTTGAGACCAATTGGTTCCTCCATTCAGTCATTCCAGTGGCAGCTTTGTGCCGAGGCTGAGGACCAGAGAGGGCAGCAGAGTGACCAGGACCCCATGGGACCCCTGATGGCCTGCTTTCTTCACGGTCCTGTGCTCCGGGCCCCGGGTTCTGTGGGCGGGAGCAGGTGTGGGGCTGGCTGCAGAGGTTTGGAGTCCCAGGCAGGCAGAGGGAGGAGAAGAGGGAGGTGAGAGTGCACACAGCATCGAGTTGGTGAGGACGCCCTGGGTGGGGAGGCCATGTCGGTGACAGCAGCGCTAATGGGCAGGGGGTCCCCACCGTCTGCTGATGGAAATACGTCATGGAAATACGTCACCTATGTGTCTGCGGCAACACCGGCGTCAAACAGCCACCGCAGCCACCATCATCCCGGCCCTGCAGCCTAGTCATAATGAAGGGCTGCATGGAAGGTGGTGTGGGGTGAGCCCCGCCTTCCCAGCATCTGAGGCAGCCTCTGATCAGGAGGACATGGCCCCTGCAGACAGCACCGTCCCTGTGCCGCTGCTCCTGGTAGCCTGGACAGCCACACCTGAGCAGCCTGGACAGCCACACCTGGGAATGACCTTGCCCCCGGGCAGGGGTAGCACACGTGGTGACGTTGGCGCCAGGGCAAGTGACGAAGGACTCAGGTCCCAGCACGCGCTGGGAGGAGTGTGAGGAGTGAGGGAAAAGTCACAGAGCCTGATTGCAGTTTCAAAAGTTTATTTTAGTAAAAGATGCATTGGCAAAGATGATAGGATCAGCATATCCCAAGGGAGGGCGAGGCCTCCAAGAGGGTCTGAGCAGTGGGTCCCTCACTGTGATGCACTTTTTAGCTCAGTCACCAGGATTTTGAGTCCTTTCATTGATTACCCATTTATGGTGACTTCAGTCAAAATGTGAAGCCATGTTCTTGTCCACCTGATTCACTGGCTAGTCGGGCCTATCAGGCATGTGCTCCTGGCGTGTGGGTCATTCCACCTGCCAGGTGTGTGGAGGGAGATTTGGGGGGGAGACCCAGCCTGGGTCTTTGGTGGGGTTGTCTTCTGCTTTGGGCCCCGGACCCTGCGATTAGCCCAGCTCCTCCTGGCGGAAAGGACACTAGAAGGGTGATGCTCTGGGGCTCTCTGTAACCTGGGCTTCGCGGGGATCCGTGAGTACGCTCTGGTGATGCGAGTTCACTACACGGTGCACAGATGCACGGGGAGGTCCGAGCCCGGCTTGCGGTGCTGCCTGCAGGGTCGGGTGTAGGAGAGCACAGAGGGGCTATCTATGTGCTGAGGATCCGATACCATCGGGCCTGGAGCTCACCGCATCCCATGTGGATCCCAATCTCGATCAGCAGGCCAGGGGTCCGTGCTGCAGGCAAGGAGACACGGTCTAAGACATGGGCGCAGACTGAACTAACTCCTCCATCTGCAGAGGCAGCCGCAACCTCAGCCTCAGCCTCAGCCTCACTCTTTCCTTCCCCAGGACACCTCGAGGGCTGCAGCCTGCCTGGCAGAGCCCTCTGTCTGCAGGGGTCGCCTCAGCCACACGCAGAGCAGAGCACTGCAGACCTGTGGAGCTGGGCCCTTCTCTCAGGCAGAAGCTGTTAACTGTCCCATAGCACTGCGGGGATGGACCTTCCCTCCTAACGCCTACTCCGACTCACAGGCGTCACTCTCAGCTTTCTCCCGCATCCGGGCTCCCACACCTGTGAGTTTACTCGGTTCCATTTTTCTCCACTGCGCATGCACCAAGGCCATGCTCGCCGATCAAGGCAGAAACCTGCTCCTGACATTGCTTCTGTCCATGTTTTTGTGGGGAAGCTCCCACCTAGAGCCCCGCTTGCTTGAGGGTGTTGGGTCCCCTAGGGCTGGGCCTCTCTGCGGATTCAGTGCTCCGTAAGGGGCATATGCTTCATTTCATATCAGCAGTTGGGAGTTTCTTATCCTTTTCTCCATCTTTCTGGCTGCTCATTTTCTGAGTGCTGGGGAGCAAATCCAAAGCCCGGAGCTTGTGAAGCCTGCACTACCTTGGACCTCACACCCGACCTAGAAATTTCGTCTCAGAATAATTTGGTTTAATCATCATGTCAAATGTAGACATGGTCAAAGATTTTCATTATAATAATAAAAAAAGACCATTCTTTTGTTGTTGTTGTTGTTGTTTTTTAAAAAAAAACAAGGTCTCGCTGAGTAGTTCAATCTGGCCCTGAACTCACTATGTAGCCCAGTAGCCCAGGCTGATCTCAAACTTGCAGTGAACTTCCTGCCTCAGTCTTCTGAGTGCTGGGATTACAGGTGTATGATGCCATACCATTTTATTGACTATTCTAGAAGATTTATTCGGATTGGTTTTTTGCATCCCTGGGAAAAGAGAAAACTACTTTTGTATATGTATAGTTTTATGTAATTAACATGCTATTCTTGGCTCAGGGAAAAAAATCTTAGAGGAATAATGTTAAACATTAAATATTAAGATGTAATACAAAAAATATAGTCAAAGTCAGATCTAAAAAGTAAGGTACATTTAAAAGAATCTAATGTTTGTGTAAACCACCAATGTTTATTTTTTCTTAATCGTAAGGATACATACAGTCCCAGTTTTTAAAATATGCATATTGTGCCAGAGGGGTGGCACAGGCCTGTAATCCCAGCACTCAGGAGGCTGAGGCAAAAGGATCACTGTAATTTTGAGGCCAGCCTGGCCACATAGCAAGACCTCATCTCAGTATAAACAAATTTGCTTTCCAGAAGACAGGCTAGACTCTCGAGGAAAAGAAGTTGTTCGTGGACCCCAGGGCAAGTCTGTTGATTGCCCTCTGGCAGGTTGCACTGGGCCAGCTACTTTTCAGTGGGTGTGCAGTGCCCAATATAGACTGTGGGTGCCAGAGGAGCCAGAGCTGGACAGGACCATGGAAGGCAGGGCCCCTCACTCCCCTCTCCAGAGAGGCAGCAGCCCCCATTGTGTGATCTCTCTAGGTTCCCTCCAAGGTCGCTGTGAGGGTCGATGACCTCTGTGGCTGAACTTTGTTATTTTATATTTATATGTATTTGTATATTTACGTGTGTGTGTGTGTGTGTGTGTGTGTGTGTGTGTGTGTTTGAGACAGGTCTCACTACTATAGCCCAGGCTGGCCTTGAACTCATGGTAGCCCTCCTGCCTCAGCCTCCTGAGTGCGGGGTGACAGGCATGGGCCTCCTCGCCTGGCTGTGACTGTGTCAGGTGCCTGCAGGGTCTCACCACTTGGTTGGCCTCCGTTTTTTAGCCCTTTCCCCACCCCAAACAGCCGCTCTTAATTGGGTGCACTGAGGCCACACAGCCAGTAGATCTTGGAGAAGACAGCATCTTAGCACCATCAGTTACGGTGGTCTGGGAAACCATGGTGCCAGTGGCTCTCGGGGCCTGGAGTGTCCTCTCTGCCCCTCTAATGAGACTGGATTCACTCATGGGAAGCAGAGGACCCCAGGGGTTGTGTCTTGTCCAGGTGCCGGCTCGTCTGGGTTGGGTCCAGGGCTGAGGGCCTGGCTCCCGGGTTAGAGGGACCCAGAGGGAGGAAGACCATGACTTGGCACAAGCTGTAGAGGCCAACGGCCTCTGCACCTTAGGCGCCATGCAATACCCACAGGCTGGCTGCACCTCCAGTGGCGGCTCTGAGCAGCAGCTCCCACCACCCCAGGAACGAGATTCCAGCCCTTCACTGGCAGTAACACAGGGCAGCCTCCCCCATCAGCTGCCACCAGCCTTGGCTATGACTCCAGTGTCCCGATCTCCTGGGTGCCATGTACTCGTGAGGTCCCCAGCTGAGGGAGCTCCTGGGGAGGGACCTGGCCTGTGGGTTGTTTTGCAAGGGCTCCTCTAGTGAGCAGGCAGAGGAGCCCCAGGGGAAGGGGCTGCCGGGGCTCTGTGCTCTTCCTCCTGATCTCAGTGTGGAGAAGGAGGTGTCCTCACCCCCTCCCCAGCAGTCACGTCTGGGGAGTAGTGACCAGGTGGTTCCTACCAGCCACCAGAGCCACCCTGCACAGCTGCGGATGAGGGGGTGCTGGTGGGTGACTAGGGGGCACTGGGTGCCTCCTCTATTCCTGCCTCCTGCTGCCCAGGGTAACTGCTTTGTTTCTCTGCTGGCCCCTGGCCCCTTCCTTCTGCTCCAAAGTCCTGCTGACCACCTTGCCCACCCTGGGGCCCGGCAGTGCCCTGCTCTTTGGAGGAGGCAGGGCCTTGGATCTGATGGGCTGAGGACACTGTTGCAGTGGAAGCCTTGGGGGCCCAGCACGGGGTTCCTGGAGGAAGTGAAAGTGGATGCCGGGCCAGCTGCTGAGCCCCCACAGCTGGTTCTGCACACAGCCCGAACAGACTCACTTCCCCTAAGCTGCTGCCGCCCACCCAGTAGACCACAGGGCCTGGCCACATGTGGGTCACTGTGTCCCCGAGGCCTGGCTAGAGACGCGGCACACACATACCAAACAGCAACCCCCCAAAGAGGTTCTCAAATCAGCCCTTACCCCAGGGAGGGACAGAGAGAGACAGCAGATGGGAAACATTCCCAGGACTGCACGAGGTGCCTAGAAGGACAGGCCTGTGTGTGGCGCCAAGGCCTCCTCTGGGCCATCTGAGAAAGGAGCAGTGCACAGAAAGCTGCCATTGGGGACACAGGGGCCCCTCCTGCCCTGGCTCCCCTACATGCTCCCTGCCCACAGCTGTCCCATGACAGGTGTAGGAGGGAACGGGAGCGCGGCCCCGAGTCTGTCCGGCCAGCTGGCTGCAGACCAGGGCGTGGGCATCAGAGACCCAGTCTTGGGCAGCAACCCGGACCCAATTGCCATTTGCTACCACTAGGACTCCAAGGGCTTTTTTCCTGCCCCAAATACTTCTATTTGAGGAGGGCTCTCGGGCTTGGGAGGACACTGGTGAGAGGTGACCCTTCCAGCACCCCTGGGGCGGTGACTCCAGGGGCCAGAAACTCAAGGAGTCGGTTGGTGCTTATCAGCCTTGGACAGCCGGCTGGAGGAGAAGACACCGTTTCCTCACGTGGGCGTGCAGCTCCCTAGGTTGGGGTACCCTCAGGGGGACAATGCAGGAACCGCAGCCGCCCAGAGGCCAAGGCACAGATAGGATACTTTGGGTCAAAACATTTCAAACCCAAATGTTCTGCCCAGGTCATTCCCATAGGGTGAGGGGAGCATGTGTGCCTTATTAAATTGTCTCACCAAGGAGCTGGGGCTCTTTCTCCTGGGCCTTGAAAGCTCCCAACAGGGACCAAGGACACCAGTGAGAGCCCAGGAAGAGAGCCATATGGCAGGCCTGAGGAGGGCAGAAGCTCACAGCCAGCAGAGAGGGGACTCCTCAGCAGGGCACCGGGCATCCACCATGCGGGACAGAGACTCGACCTCATCTCATGCCAGGGACAAGGACCCGGGACCTACTGTGCGAGTCCGAGCTCACACTGTAGACTCTCAGGGAAAAACAGAGGCCAGCGTTTGTCATCTTTTAGGTCCAGGAGCACAGCAGGCAACACAAGAGAAAGAGATGGATTAGCTTCACCAGAATGTAAGACTCTGGGGCATTAGAGACCACTGTTGTCACACACACACACACACACACACACACATTCTGTCTTTGGTCATGTGGTGCCGTGTCACCTTGGACCTCTGCTAGCAACAGGGCCATCATGGATGTGGCCCTGGACCTTGCATCTCCAGGACCATGAGCCTAAATGACCCTCTTTTCTTTATAAAGTTTAAAAACCAAGGAGCCCCCAGCACGGAAGTGAAGAGATGGCCCATGGTTAGAACCACAGACATCCTCGCCTAGTGCAGGGCATACGTCCGCCTCATACCACAGATAGAGTCAAGTCCCCTCCACCTGGCGGTGGCCCTCAACCTCCTCCAGGGCTCTTGGCATGACTTTGCTCCCCTCCCCCAGTCTCTAGGGTGATTTGGCAAATCCTCCTTTGCTGATGATGTCACGAGCTCAGAGATGTGAACCTCTTGCCCAGGGAGGCCCTGGCTGTGCCCTTGGGGCAGCTTGGCATTAGGCATGACCGCGCCCTCTGGACTGGATGCTCTACCTGTCACTGTGGGGTGGCCCGGGTGTGTCAAGGAAGAGAAACCCACAGCTGGTCCCACAAGACCTTCTTCCGCTCGTGCCAAGAGCTGGGGTTCAGGACCCCCTCCCAAGCCTGCCCAAGAGTGTGCTGTCAGCAGGTCACATTCTGGCGTCCATTGGAGCTTGTCCTCTGGACTCTCCTTGGGGTGAAGAGCCCTCCAAGTGGCCTCAGAACCCCTTGCCATCTGTTGGTACCCTCTCCCCCTCCAGAGACCTTCTGTGCGAGCCAGTGATTTTTGGGGTGCAAGCTGGGGCATGACCCGGCGTTGTCTCACTGATTTGCAGGCTTTGTCACTCAACAATAGCTCGAGGGGCCGGCACTTGAGTCGAGGTTTTGGGGGTCTTTGGTCACACTCAGGGATTTCTTCCTTGTGTTTTCTGTCCCTGCAGCTGAGCACATCCCTATGAGGTCAATCATGCCCCCTTTGGAGACAAGAAGATCAGTAGTTTTTCTGGAGCAGGGGACAGGTATGTCCCCTCGACCCCGGCAGCCCTCCATGTTCTATGCACTCTTGCCTCCTGGATCCAGAGACTCAGGTGGCCATAGCAGGAGTGTCCTTTGGCCTGGGGTGGAGCCAGGAATGGGGATGGGCGTCCTGGCAGAGCCACCTCAGTTAGTCACTACCTGCTGTCCTTGCCTCGGCACAGGAGGCTTCTCGTGTCTGTCCCAGGCTGACAGTAGGAGGATGGAGATGTGACAGCCTGGGCCCAGAGCCTGTGGCAGGCACTGAACTCCTGCTCTCCAAGTGTCCCCGCCCCTCACCACCCCAGGGTTGAGTGTTCCAAGCCCCCACCATGGATGGAGCTCTGTGTTCATGGGGACCTCACTGTCCCGGCCCCCGCTTCTGGGCCTCTTCCTTGTCAGATAAGGTGAGCCACTCCCAGGAGCTGCTCCCAGGGACCCCAAGGCTGGGTCCAAAGGCACACGGGATGGAAGGCAAAAATGAATCAGGGAGGCTGGATGAGACAGAGTCAGGAAAGAGCAGGCCTCAGATCTACTGCCGGCCCGACAAGTGTGGAGGGGACCAGCTTGGAGGTTGGAGCCCCTAGGGAGCTGGGATTCTGGCCTCAGCAAAGGCATCCAAAGGCCCCCTGGCTCCAGAGGTCAAGCTGCTGGAAACTCTTGTCTTTCCTGCAGTCTCCTGAAGGGTGAGCCGAAGAAAGACCTGCTCGCAGGCCCCAAATGTGAATCTCTTACTCCCTGCACAGCAGCTTGGGAGGAAGCAGCTGGCCTCTCTGGGGAGACCACCTTCAATAATGGACAGCTGCTGGCTGGGCAGAGAGGTGAGGGCTCCTGCAGGTGTGCGCACTGCACCCCTTCAGCCTGAGTTCATCTGATGGATGGAGAGACGGGGTCCTTGAGGCCACAGCCAGGCAGTCAGGCGGAAGTGCTTCCCAGGGCAGGGCCGCCCAGTAATTAAACATTGTTTTGGGGCCAAGGAGGAGATAATCAGAGGTACTCTGCTGGGCTGGGTTGCAGCTCGGGATTTGTGGGCAGAGCAAGGCAGAGGAGACGCCCTGGGCCCTGCACCAGGACCCCAGGCCACAGTCAAGCTCTGTAGGAAACTGGCTGCCAATGTGGCCACAGGATGCTCAGGGCCCCGTGCACCAGGGCAGCTGCCTGTCTGGTTCTCAAGTCCTGTCTGGTTCTGAAGGTGTCACTGGGTTGAGAGGGGAAGAACGGAGGAAGTGGGAGACCAGGACCAGTGACAGAGCAATGGCTGAGCAGGAGGATGGAGCAGGAATAAAAGGGCTGGGAACAATGGCCCAAGAGAAAACAAAGCCCACAGCGTCCTCATCATGGCACAAAGGGTCTCGGAGCCCTGCCAGGCACAGGGACAAGCACTCACTGTCCGGAGACAGAATGTCCCCTTTGCACTGAGCTCCAGTCTGCTGACCTGGGGGCACCAGCAGGGCCACAGTGTCCCCAGGAATGGTTAGGGCAAACAGCAGGGCCTGGGTGAGGGAGTAACCTCAGCCCCGGCCTGTGTGGTACATCTGACAAGGGACAGAAGGCCGCAGTGGCTGTGGGGTACAGCACTGTGCCCAGCAGCACCCAACTTAGGACCTGCACACCAGCGATGGAGGGTCCCCAGCTCTGGGTGAGAAGTCCAAGGCATGCATACACCCCAGGAATCCACACCTGCAAACGCAGGATGGAAGTCCAGGAGGCCCGGACGTGGCCCGGCCCAAATGCTGGATGGAGATGTGGGAAGGGGCTCCCCTTGAGGGCTGGGTCCCCACCTGGCCAAAGCACTGCCAGGCACCCAGGCAGAGGCAGCTGCTGGGCTCTGCGGGCCCAGGAGTGACTCAGCATCTTGTGCCGTGGGATTTCAAAACAAGCGCAGATGAGACACTCAGGGCTTTGTTATGACCTCAGTGGGGCTGCCCTGGGCACCACCACCACAGGACAGAGCACAGTGGCCACACCCTGCCTCCGTGCAGTCCCCCGCCTTGCGGATCGGAAAGCGCAGGCACCGTGACTGGCAGAAAAGTCACTGTCGGGCACTGTTTCTATGACGCAGCCTCACTTGAAAGCCCAGGCAGGGACTTCTGGTAACTGCGTGTACCAGGACCACACTGGCATCGGTTGGGGTGCTGGCCTGGGCATTGGTGAACACTGTCTAGTCTCTGACCACCCCTGCCTGTCACCTGGCTCTGCCAACCCCAGGACAGGAAGTCCCCTGGGTACAGATGAACCTGCTCAGTGCAGAGCGGAAACCCAAGACCAGGCTTAGGCCCTGCAGCCTTTCCTGGCCTGGTTCGGGGCCTCTTCCTGTGACAGGGATTTTTCACTGGGGTTGGAGGAGGAGGAAATGGTGGTTGCTGTTACCCATGCTCGCTGGCAGCACTTTGCTGGGGTAGGGAAGGGACAGAAGGACATGGCTGGTGGCTCTGCCCATTGCCCAAGCCCAGTGGTGCAGCCCACAGGAGCACTAGTGCCCGTGTGGGTGCCCCAGCTGTCCCTGGCCCTCTGTCCCTGCTGCTGGCATCACAACCCCTCTCATGTCACCCCCACAGCTCAGTCCCTGGTGGCAGAGCTGGACTGGGCTCCACTCCAGATCCTGAGGTTCTGACTGTTTGACTGACACCCAGGCAGCCTTGATGCCCCATGACAGAGAAGGACACCGAATACCTGTCAGCACCCCTAGCCCCAGGGTCAGAACACTCTCCCCACTGGGACTATGGGCCTGGCCACACCTCTGCCTGAAGGCCAGTATGGGGGAGTCCATGCCTCTGGGTGAGGGCCACTTGTTACCCAGCAGATGCAGCACTTGCTGCCACATTGTGCTGCTGCTTCAAGGCCACGGACTGCACAGCTCAGGCTGGTGGGGAGGGGCCAGACCCTTGACCACACCAGGTTCCAGAAGCAAACGCCGTCCTGTGCCTATGGTCCTCACAGCCTTAATTTCTTCCTCCTCTCCCCCTCTTCTTCTCCAGGACTGGGGACTGAACCCAGGACCTCACATGTAGCTTCATCCCCAGCCATTTTTAAATTTTGAGATAGGGCCCCACTAAGTCACTGAGTTGCCCTACATCCTCAGCCTAAAACCATTGGGTTTACAGATAACTTTTTTTGGGGGACAGTCTCACTATGTAGCCCAAGCTGGCCTCAAACTCATAGCCATTCTCCTGCATCAGCCTCCTGAATGCTGGGATTACAGGTGTGTACTGCCACATCTGGCCCATATTTTTGATAATTGCTTACTTTCCTTTTTGTCTCGACATCCACATAGGCACCCTAAGTTAGATAGCCATCTTGGGCCTTGCTAGGAAAGGAATCTTGTGTTTTGGGGGCCACTTCATTTGCTCAGCCTGGTTTATGGGAATCATTCAGGGTTTTGTGCCACCACCATTTGATAATTTCCATTAGGCTAATAGCCATCATAGGAACATTATTTATTGGAACGTTATTTATTCTACCGTGGTGGATTTTAACTCTCCCCAGCTTCTTTTCCCTTACAAACAATGCCACACAAAGAGGGCTCCTGTGTCCCAGAAGGCAAACGCTTTCTGGGAGGAGGAGCAGAGGCAAATGCATCAGGCTCTGTGGCCACATCTGGCTTCCGTCCTGAGCCTGGGGCATGCGCCCGGCCACCCTCGCCCTGCAGGAACCACAGCTCCGCCACCTGGCTCCTGAGCAGGTCCTGCAGCAGCCCTGCTCCTGTGCCTTGCCCATCCCCATCCCAGCCCCTGGCCCTTCCCTGGCTGGCTCAGCACCACCCCAAGTATCCCCAGGGTCCCACCCATGTGACACAGGCAAGGCTGTGTCCTGAAACCTCTCACTAGAGCCCTGGTCACTACACATGCACACATGTACACACCCAGGCCGAGCACTCCCTGGAGGGAGGAGACGCAGCTAGGGGCAGAGATGGTAGTGCCTGAGGTGTTGGACAGACACAATGGGCTGCAGTGATTAGCAGCTGGAGTCCCAGGCCGCGCAGACCGGAAGGCGGAAGGTGCAGGGTGGAAAGCATGAGGGCTGCTGGGGTGCTGGGGTGTGTGGGCTGGGACGGAATTACGGTGGGTGCCACCATGCTCAGCAGTCCTCTTCCCTTTTGCAAAAGTTCCATCTCCCTACTTCCTAATGTCTGTCTTTCATTTTGCACTTTATTTATACTCGAGTCTGTCATGTAAGAGAAACCATGTGATATTTAAACATCTGTGTCTGATTTATTTCATGTAACATTATGGTCTCCAGCTGCATCCACTTTTCCACAATGACTCGTGTATCCTTCTTTATGACACAGTAGTACTCCATGGTGCATTAGTGCCACATTTCTTTGTCCATTCATCTATTGATGGATACACAGACCAATTCTGAGACTCAGCTGTTGTGAACTGTGCTGCTATCAACATGATGCTGGCAGAGGTCATTGTAATGCCTGGGTTATGCTGGGGGAATTCTTCGCCCTGAGGCTTCTGTCTCAGTGTTTTAGGGTGAGGCTGTCTGCTCCAGAGGTGGATGAATTGGCTCTGAACCAACTGTACTTGGGATGGGCAGGAGCATTGGGTCAGGATGCACAGCACCTCACAGGTGCTGGTCCTGCAGCTCAGGCAGAAGAGAAAAAGAAACGCGGAGACTCCAGCCTCTGAGGCTGCAAGCAGCAGGTCCCCAGGAGCTCTGTGCCGTTGGGAGGCAACAGTGGAGGTGCCAACCCCAGAGACAACAGAGTGAAGTCACCAGGCATCTCACACCTGCACTGTTTTCCAGGGAATCCAGAGAGCCCTGGAAACAGAGGCACCTCTGAGGATCACGCTCTGGGCTGCAAGGCCAGGACTCATGTGTTTGTTTTGCTTTTGGCTGGAGAGGATGGAAAGAACGTGTGGGTGAGACTGGCTGGATGCCAAAGGGCTTCCTGTGTAACAAAAGCCCACAGTGATTCAGGTCTGCAGCTTAGTCATTTATACCCAGGTTCATTAACCAGGTTTAAGGGTCACTGCTGGTATTGCCCACAACCTGACATGGATTACTAATGTCAGCTGTTCCCAGGAGACTTATCAGTGTCACCATGCCCAAGCAGCATGGGCATTGCTCAGGGGAATGCAGGGGTACTTCCTGTCAGAATGCACGGGCACTTCCTGTGGGGAATGAAGGGGCACTCCCTGTGGGGAATGCAGGGGCACACCGGGGGCGGGGGGGGGTGGGGAATTGGAGATGGGAATGCAGGGGCACTTCATTCTTGTTGGAATGCAGAGGCATTTCCTGTGGGGAATGTACAGACTTGGGCCCCCATTCAGGTCTTGGCTTGTGGGACTCTTATGACTTCTACACTGCACCTGAACCCTGGAAACACAGGGCAGAGGCAGAGTGTGGGGACCTCAGCTCATGCTTTGTCCTTTTGCTCAGCAAAGAGCACCCACAGGGAGGACCTACTGCCTCCATGGTCTGAGCCAAATCAGAGAATGAGTGGTAAGGAACACGAAGGTTAAAAGTAGGAATTTTTTTAGAGAGAGACACAGTGAGGTAGGAGGGTGTATGCATGGGCTGGTGACTACTCTCTCTTGAGGAAGTTTCATAGAGCACAATCGAGAGGTGGGTATGAGGTGGGACAGAACCCTGCCCAGCCAATGAGGTCACAGGTATTGCTGCTTAGGTCACATTGATCTAGTGAGGAAGTGGGGCAGCTAGCAGGGGTCCACGCAGAGAACTGGGAGTGCCAATGTTTGCTGGACCAGGTGACACCAGTTACAGTATGCCACTTACCCCTCGGGAGGTGCAGGCCAGGCTTCATCTCTATCCCAGGCCCGGCCCTCTGGTGGCTCATTCTCCTGGGAAACAGTGCAGACGGCACAGCTCCCTGACCCGGAGCCTCTGCATCCTCACTGCTGTCCTCCTCCACACGCTCCCCCTACTTGCTCCTTGTTGTCACCCCTCCCCACCTTGTGGTCTAGAACTCAATCCCATGGTCACTTCTCCAACTCCCCATGATCCTCCCCATGGTCACTTCTACAACTGCTTTTCCCAGTGCAGGGGCAGGGGGCCCTGTAGGTAGGGAAAAGATCGGACAAAGACCTCACTGAGCCTTGCTAAAACCAATAGGAAAACCTAGTAAAAGCAGGGTCTGCCTTCAGAGTCTACCTGTGAGTCTGCAGTTAGGGTGACGAGACAGACAAATGAGGGAAAAGCCAGCTGGACTCTGGAAAGGGCAACAGCAGCACAGTGACCAGGAAAGCCAGCTCCCCTCCCATCTGGCAGAACACCAGGGCAATAGGAGGCCCCCACCTGAGGACTCTTACTTAGTATGTAAGATGCGCGCACACATGCACAGACCTACATATGCACACACTTTATTATTGGTGTAACACACACCAGATATGCACATGCACACTTCACTTGATCATTAAGACAGGCACCTTTCTGACAGGCCCTCTGCCTTCACTGGTTCACTGGGAAGGACAGGAAGACACCAAATGGCCAGGAGGCCCCAGTTAGGATGGAATACAGCACCCCAGAAGTGAGAGAGATGTGGTCCCTAATCCCCGTAGAGGGCCCAGGTGAGAGCGCCACACTGGCTGTCAGCTCTGATGCCCCGGCCACTGTGGCAGCTGCTAGGCCTCTGTCTTCTCCATCTTCTCCCTGCCTTTTGTTGTACTATGCTTTGCCCCATTTTAGTTCTTCCCCAGGGCCAGGTTTAGGATCTGGGAGCTGGTTTCTCAGCAGTGCAGTGGTGTGGCATGGCATAGTGTAACACCAGGGTCACATCTACCCCTCCTTCATGCCAACCCTGATGCCAGGGACAGGGTACAGGCACACAGGGGCTCCCTCTGTAGCTCTCTCCACTTCACGTGGTGCTGATGCTTCTGGAAAGTTCCATCTGACCTTAGATACATTTCCCAAGCTGGTCCCCTCTAGTCTGTTACTCTCAGAACCCAGACTTGTGCCACCTTTACCTCCTTCCCTGCCCCACACAGCATACACACTCCCCTCAGACAGCAGCCAACCCAGCCAGAAGCACCCTGTGCTCTGACCCCTATTTCCAGGCCTTGTCACCTTCCCACCCCCAGCCTCACACACAAGCTGAGATGGCTTCAGGAATCCTGCCCTCATTGCCCATCCTCACTCATCCACTCCTTCTGGTATCAGTGCCAAGCAACCCAAGGAAAGGGAAGGTGCTGTGGTCTCATGTTGGCTTCCTCTCAAAGCTCTCAGGCTGATGTCCTGCCCTGAGGTTATAGTGCTGCCAGTGGGTAGGTAATATGGGAAATGATCAGGCCACATGGTAGAGTCCCCCAGAAAAAGGATTATTGCCCTTATAAAGAGACCCAAGAGAACTAGAAGGTGCTGTGTGGGGACCAGGAAGCTAGCCCTCACCAGACACCAGATCTGCAGCTCTGTGACATTGCACTTCCACCCTGGACCCACAGGTCCTGATCCCAGGGCTTCCCTTGGGTAAGGGACACATGGCCCCAGTCCTCTGCCTGATGAGCAGAGATGTCACCAGGAACCCAGTGGGGCTCAGGGGCAGGCAGCAGCCCCAAGTGCTTGGGGGCCAGGCTCCTGGCCTCCCTTTGAGCACTGTCCTGGGGTCTAGGGTGCCCTGGGATTGGGGGCCACTCTCTGCCCTCAGGGAGGGCCTGTCTGGCTTAGGAAGCACCTGGGAGCCTTTAGTCCTCTGCAAACTGCAGAGCCGAGAACACCCAGGAGTAAGGAGGGAACGTGTGGAAAGTGTGGTCTCAGCACAGGCTGCACCGGAGGTGACCCTGTGTTGTGTCCTGATGTCACCGCACCCCAGCCACCTCTGGGCCAGTGAGGAGACTGCTCTGGGGACCCCAGCTTCTCAGTACCCCCCAGCTCCCCTCATCTCTCTCTTGTCTCCTCCTGCTGCCTATGCAGATCAAATCGAGTCCCAGTGGGCTCTGACAGCATGTGTGCATGTGCGTGTGCGCGCATGCGTGAGTGCATGTGTGCAAGTGTGTGTGTATGTGCATGCTTGATTGCACATGTCCCCATGCAGGGCAGGTGGGAATGTCCCTCCTTTCGCACTCAGGCTTCCAGGCTGGAGGTTGGGGACCTGGGCAGTGAAGAGGGGAGGTTCAGTCCCCTTGAGCCTGGGGAGCCCAAGCTGAGGTCCAGAGCCTTGGGATCCCAGCCACGCAGGCTGCCCCTTCTCCATCTCTGCCTCCTTCTCTTTCATTTTGCTTCTCACTTGACATTAAGCTTTGCTTCTTTCTGTATAAGGAAGGAAAAAGAAAAATGACCTTTAAACTACTAGGGAGGCAGGGAGGAGGGGCAGAGAGCCTGCCTCTGTGTTCCATCAGTCTCCAGGCCCCACCCTGCCCTGGGCCTTTCCACATCCCAAGGCTCCTACAGAGCCCGCTTCCTCCTTCACTGCCCTCCGCGCCTCCTGCCAAGCGGGTCAGCTTCCAGGACAGTGATACCATATATTTGGCTCCTGGTTCAGAGGGTTCAGTCCATGGCTATCTGGCCCCATTGCCTTGCACAACAAGGCCAAGAGTCTTAACAGGGAGTAACATGGCCCTCTTTCCTGATCCATTCTTCTGGTCTTTTGTTGTATTCTTCCTTCATCATCTTTTCCCAGCTGTAGGATTATTGTGCTGAACATACAAGTCATTTGGACCCCATCGTTTTTCCTGCCTGTATGATAAAAAGACATGCTGAAGTCCCAACCCTGGTGCCTGTGAATGTGGCCTTAGAGAAACAGAAGACTTTTGCAGAGGTAACCATGTTAAAACCACGTCTCACGGGATGAATCGAACCATGATCCAGGGACTGGTGTCTTTGTAGGAAGAGTGGCACTTAGACAAGAGGACACACCTGGGGAGAAGGTAACCTCGGGAAGATGGAGACCAAGTTTCCTGGGCTGCATGATGGAGCACCCAGACTCTGGCTTTAAGCAGCAGAAATTGTGGAAACCAGAGGTCTGAAATCAAGGTGTCGGTGGGGCTTCTCCACGGGGAGGCGGAGCTTAGTCACTACCCTGTCCTCAGTCACTACCCCGTCCTCACATGCTTCCTCCTCTTCCACCTTTTCCAAGAGCACTCGTCATAGGCGTGAGGGTTACTAGGGCAGTGTCATCTCAAGACCTTTCATTCCGCCTCCTGTTGCTTATCGCAGCTTGGGGCCCAGTGTCTTGGTCTCATGTTCGGCCCAGTCTGAGTCCTATTCCCAGTGCACAGGAAACGCGCTTCTGTTTGCCCAATCCCTCTAGAGCTCATGCTGTGCCCCGTCCAGATGTTGTGACAACTCTGGGGCCTAGGATGCAGCCGTGTGGCCCCTGCCCTGCAAGGAGCTTCCATTCCCCGGAAGCAGATGGACCACACCGCATCATTAGAAAACAGACACGAAAGCCCCCAGCAGTGACCAGGCCACAAGGCAAATTCAGCAGGCGCATGTGACAGAGCCGATCAGGAGGGACCCAGGGGGAGCATTCCCAGGAAAGGACACAGGCTGGTACAGCAGAGGTCAGGGGAGCTTGGTGAGAGCCAGGGACTCGGTGAGGTCTCATTCGGGGATGGAATGGTCTCGGCCCTGCAGCTATGAGGGAATTGGGCTGCAGAGGCTATTGGTAAGGCCTGGGAGCAGGGAGGTCACTGCCACAGCAGCCAGTAGGCATGGGGGGTGAGAATGTGGCGGGAGGCAGGGTAGGGAATGTGGTGCTGGAGGGGGGAGAGTTAAGTCTTCCCTGCCTGCAGCTGTGAGTCTGCATGGGGCTGGTGAGGGAATCGAGATGGAGCCCGAGGCTTCAGAAGCTGGCGGTTGGGGTTTCCGGTGTTTTAATCTGCAGTGAACACATGGAAGCGCTGCACCTTGCAGCCCCTTCCAGTGTCCGAGTCGGTGGCACTCAGTGGCTACCACCTGGTGCAGCGCAGGACTGTGTCCGGCTTGTGGATTTGCACCCAGTGCTCGGAGTTCCGGGGTGCTCATATTGAAAGCCAAGAGCGCAGATGTTTGAGGTCAGCGCTGTTGCACATAAACAGCCCTCTCTGGTCGGGCCTGGGGACTACTCTCAAAGGCAGGCAGGCAGCAGGCATTTGCCTCCTTTTGTTTCTGCCCTAGAGGAGCCAGGAGAGACCCAAGCGCAGGGCTGATTGCCGACTTCCTCTTGATCTTGATTAGATCAAGGTCCTGACCCACTGTCCCTCTGCCTCCTCCGCTGTCCCATACAGGAGCCCAGGAAGGGTTAAAACCTGAGCAGCCAGGTCCCTCTGGTCTGCAGGGACACAGAGATGCAGAGGTTGGCTGAAGGGTGCACAGGCGCCAGATGAAACCCTAGAACGGAGGCTCAGAATCTGCAGAGCTCCGCAGAGAGGGGCTCAGGCAGTGGGGCGGGGTTGGTGCCCTCTGCTGAGCAAGCGGGGACAAATCTCTGAGGGCAAGGTTGCTAGGTTTAACTCCGGCTGCTCCCCTTCTATGGGGACCTCCAGGTCCAAGGAGCCAGCAGGCAGGCAATCAGGAGATCAGTGCAGCCAGCAGGGAGCTCCTCCCCGTGCCACTGCCTGGGGGAACCCACAGCCTGGGACAATGCAGATCCCTCCCTCCCTGCTGTGGCCACAAGGTTGGTGTCTGCCCAGACTCCTGAACTGAAACTCAGCCCCCATGTACTCATTGTGTGTCGAGGTGGGGCCTGTGGGAAATGAAGTTGAGAGGGCTCCACTGTCATCAACACAATGGTGCCCTCAGAGGAGAAGCCGAAGGTCCCAGCCCTCACCCCATGTACATATGCACATGATCCTGTGAGAAAGCCAAGGTTCCAACGGTGCTGGCTGCTTCTCCAGCAATGACAGCCCTATGCCCTGTGTACCCACTGATACTGGTACTGATGAAGGAGGATATTTCTTTTATTGTTGGTATTGGGGATTGAACTCACAACCTCACACTTGCCAGGCAGGCGCTATGCTGCTAAGCTGTATCCCCAGCCCGAAGTAGGATATTTGTATCATGGTTACTTTTTAAAAAACTGTTTAATTTTTAAATGAACATCTAAACTTAAGCAGAACTCAAATAAAAATCAACTGTAAAACTAGGCCATTTTGCTGGGCACAGTATCCTATAGTCCCAACTACTTGGGAGGCTGAGGCAGGAGAGTCACTTGACCCCAGGAGTTTGAAGTCAACCTGTGCAACCTAGCCAGATCTTATCTGTGCAGGTGGGCTAATGGGCTCACTCTCTTCCCAGTGGTGTCCTCAGTGCCCACCCTGAGGACTGGGGCTCTGTGCTTACCCAGGTCCCAGGTCTGAGGAGGCCTTCAGACCAGCAGGTGCTGGAAACGCCGGCCATGGCCATGAATCCTTCACACGAGGCGGCTTCTGTTTTTGCCACTGGCAACAGAACAGGCGTCAGCAACTGTGCCCTCCTGCGCTTCCTCTGTCCTCCAGGACTTTGGCAGAGGGACCTCTCCTGCTCTCTGCCTCCCCTGTTATGTCTGTTTAACCACTTTGGGGAGCAGGCTAGCACAGGACTGCACCTGTCTGTCCAGGGTGGCTCTCTCTGCACCCACTGTCCACCACTCCTTCACAGGGCCTCTCCCTCTCTCTGTCTCTCTTTGTCTCTCTCTCTCTCTGTCTCTCTTTCTCCATCTCTGTCTCTCTCTCTCCCTTCCTCTCTCCTTCCTCCAGCAGCCTTAGTGATGCCTGTGCGGTTCACAGTGTAACTCAGTCCCTCCCTCCCGTGGTACAACGATGGCCAAGTCGCCCTACCCAAGGTGCTTGCTTTTTCTGAAGCCATGGACTCAGCACTGGCAGGCAGAGGAGCCAGGTCACCTTCCAAGGGCAGTGCCCTGAACTGCCGCGGGCTGGGAAGGTCAAGCTTTTCCACGAGCTGGTGGCAGAGCTGTCCGCACAGGGCTCAGGTGCAGGTGAGTCACCACAGGATTGCTTGCAGCCTCTCACATGGAAGGAAGACGAGCAAAATGGAGAGAATACCCATATAGATGTTTCTGAAGAAATGGCTGGCAATGACACTGTGAGGAGACCCTTGGCGAATCCTCCCGGGTCTCCACTCTGGCCTCTGCAGGACACAGAGACCCTGAGCACTGTGTGCACAGATTTCGGCCTTTCTCAGTGCAGGGTGCCATACAGCCCCCCACTCCCATCCCATTATAGCAGATCTGTGTGCTGTGGGGCAGGAAAACCACACTGTCTTCCCCCATGCACACTGGGGGACACGAAGGCCACCTCACAGCTCTCGCTGTGACATATCACACTGCTGCCGTCAACACAACTGTGCATGGATCACCAAGCTACGATGACCAGGCAGGGCAGAGCTGGCTCTCATGGGGCTCCCACTTTCCACTCCCTCCCTGCCAACCCCACAAAAGGAGGTCCCGGTCCCCAGCCTCTCACCTGTCCGAGTTTGTTATTCTTGATGGCAGCCACTCTCTTTGGAGTCAGCTAGAATCTCAGCGCTCGCGTTGCACTTGTGGCCGCTCAAATCCATTTTTAAACCAAGAACAACCAGGTCAAAACCTCGAGATGTATCTTTCCAGTGTACCTAAGACCATATCTGCACAGCATGATTCATCTTTTTAAATTAATTAAGAACTATTTTGCAACTTCTCACAGAGCTACATCCCCAGCCCTTAAAAGCTTTTTGAGACAATGTGGGGCTAAGTCACTAAACTGTAATCTTCCTGCCTCAGCCTCCCATAATGAGATGGCATTCACTCATCCATAATTCTTCAGCACCTTTCACATGCATGTTCCTGATAAATTGTTACTTACACAAACACAAACAAGCAGAAGGCACTTTGAAAGGCTGGGCCTGGTCCGTATCTCCTCTTCCAGGCTGACACAGTAAGGACGGGGTTCAGGAGGAGACAGCCAAGGACTGAGGAGGAGAGAGGAGAGCAGGAGGAGGGGCCCAGAACGTAGGGGTGGGGAGGCCTCATTAGAGGGGACGCAGGGGACAAATCACCTGGCTGCACAGGGAGCTGTCCTATCTGGGGTCCGGACTTAGTCGGTCAGGTCCCCCCGACCCTCTTTCAGGACACTGGATGACCACAAAGGAGAGCTGAGGTGTCCACCCACAGCCCACACCGGCCACAGTGACAGCCCTCCCAGTGTCCAGCCAAGATCCCAACAAGGCTCTCTGTGGAGCCCACAGCGGGGAGGGTGACATGCACCTCACATGCCAGGGAGGTGCTTAAGTTTCTGCCAACTCGTGATGAGTTTGCACACATAGCCACACTCGGGGGGACGCCCCTCCCCCCACACCCACAGTGCACACTCCTCTTCCCGTCCATACCTGTGGTGTGCCCCACCCATACTTATGGTGCACCCGACAATCAAGATATGGGGGGTTTCCAGACCCCAAATGCAGAGCCCGCTAGTGAGCATGGTGATCTCTGTCTACACTCAGATGCAGCAGGTAGCACAGAAGACTTGAGGGCTGTACTTCCGGTCCTGGCTCAGTTCCCCCCCACTGAGAGGCAGGCCTGTTGGCAGAGACCAGGTCATCAGTTTTCCTTGCTGGGTTTGGTGGGTTTTGTGGGGTTGTGGTGGCAGACCGGGAAGCTGTTTACATGTTTGTTTGTCTGAGACAGGGTCTCACTAGGTAGCCCAAGCCGGCCTCAAACTTGTTGTGATCCTCCTGTCTCAGCTCCCCCGGGTAATGGGATCGCAGGTGTTTGCCACCACCTGCACACACCTCAGGAAGCTTCCAGAAGGCTCCTCTGGGGACTGGTCCTGGGTGGCAGTGCCGTGGCTTCACGACTCCTGTCCTGTTTCACAGGTTCTGCTTCAGCCAGGTCCTAGTGTCACTGAACAAGTGACTGACATCAAGGACTCTTGGACCCCTGCCGCTGCGAGATTTCTGAGTTCCTCAGCAAATTTCTGGTAGTTTTCCTGGAGACAAGGAAGCTTTCATTACTGCCCTCTGCTCAGATGTTGACCCAGGCGGCATGGCTGGGTGAGAGCCAGTCCCCCAGAGCTGATGCTCTGATTCTACTGGAAACAGGAAACCAAGCTGTGGAGAGCTGAATTCCAGATAACATGTAAGGAAAACCACTGGGGACATAAAGCAAACGTCCTCATCCATACAGAAGGTGAGGTGTGCTCTCAGGAAGGAGGGCAATGACATCTGGGAGTATGAACTTCTTTTCATTGTTGTGCTTTATTTTTTTTTAGTATAATCATTTTATTAACAAAAGGAACTCAAACAAAAGCACAATATACAATCTCTTTTTCTCATGGGTTAAACTGTTACTTTTTAATAAAAATAAAATGAAATCTCTCATAGTTAACTTATGAAAAACACAGAACTTGCCCTGTGAGTGGCGCACGCCTGTAATCAGAGCTTTTGAGAGGCCAAGGCAGGAGGATCGGCGAGTTCAAAGCCAATCCGAGCTACACAGGGAGTTCAAAGCCAGCCTGAACTACATGGCAAGACCCTGTCTCAAAAACAAAACAAACAACAACAAAAAACCCAAACCAAAAAAGACAGAGCAATCCTACTGAAGGACTCTATTATGTAGTTGCTTTTCTACTTGAAGCTGAATGATTAAACTTTCTCTCTGTCCGTCCTGTTGGTTTCTTTCCCTTTGCTTCACTTCCACGGAAATGGGTGATGTCAGGGAAGGACAGCTAAGCCAGGGTAGAAGTCGGTAAACATCCGGCGATGAGCTGTGCAGACAGAGCTTGAATACACACAGCCTCGGAAAGATCCACAGAAAGCCAGGCAAGTGGAGGACTGCCAGACCCTGGGCCAGGCGGGACCCCTGTGGCTGTCACAGGTGTGGCCTCGGACCGGGATTCTTTTTTTTTTCTGGTACTGGGGATCGAACTCACGACCTTGCACTTGCCAGGCAGCCCTCGGACCGGGATTCTAACAGTGGCCGCAGTGAGAGAGACCTATCTGATGTTTGTGTGGTCACCAGAGAGGGAAAGCACACATTTACGGTGGTCTGTAGGAAACTCCCTGATCCAATGGCTGCCCGAGGTTTGTGTTTGTCATTTAACTACAGAGGAGTGTTTCTGTTTCTAAGTAAACAAACTAGTTGAAACCAAAACCAATCTTTCTGTCAAGAGCAGTCCAGGGCTCCGCCTGGGAAACCCCGGGGTTTCCAGAGCAAACCCTCAGGGGCTGGGGACAGCCTAGAGGGTAGACAGCTCGCCTCCTGTGCCTGAAGTCCTGGCTCAGTTCCCCCCACTGAGAGGCAGGTCAAACCTTAGGACACTGCTGGCCCCGAATTTCTGTCACAGGACCCCCGTCTCCTTCTGTTTGGTTTCCAGCAGTGCCCTCGGCTTACTTCAGTAACAGATGGGCAGAAAAGCGGGGAGCTGTGACCAGGACTGGGGAGAGGGGGAGCCAGTGAGGGCAGCACCAAGACTTCCAGCAGCAGCTTCTGGTCCGGATACTGTGAGGGTCGATTACACAGTACTGCAGCAAGACAATAAAGAAAACCACAGTTTCAATAGACTTACGGAAAGCCGGGAGGGAGGCTGAAGCAGGAGGATCACTGTGAATTCTAAACCAGCTTGGGCTGCATAGTGAATGGAAGTCCAAGATCAGCCTGAATTACATAGTGAGATCCTGCCTCAAAAAGAAAAAGAAGAGGAGGAGGAGGAAGAAAAATTACTGAAAAGTTGGAATTCCAGTGTATTATGTAGGGGCTGCCGTCAGCCCTCTTGACAGGAGTTAACTTCATGTCTTTTTTTTTTTTTTTTGTCTTTGAGACAGGGTCTAACTATGTAGCCCAGGCTGCCTCAAACTCAAAGTGTTCCCCCTGCCTTAGCCTCCCGAGTGCTGAGATCACAGGCATGTGCCACCATGCTCGCCTCCTACTTTCTTTGAGTTTATATTTATTTTTAAATACTTTTTAGTATAGGTATATTTATTTCCATTTAATGCTAACTTTATGGATTTTTCCCCTTGTTAATTTCAAATTTAGTGCCGGGTGGGGTGGTACACACCTGTAATCAATATTGGGATGCAGTTGCCCAGTCATCACTGGGGCTGATCTCTGACAGAGACTCCGGCTTTGATGAAAGAAGACCCATGGCACAGATAGACACAAGGAGGGGTCTGCTGACTGCACCGCTACTAATGGAGCATACAGTCCCAGACATGCAGTGAGGACCAAGGCTGGCACACCGAGAGAGAACCAGAGGCTTCCTGTGAGGAAGATGCTCAAGCGACAGTTCACACAAGATGGCACAAGCTCCTCAGCACTGGGGACAGCTTGGGAAACAGCACAGCGAACCCCCCCCCCATGCCCTCCCTCCCAGTCCAGCTGGGCTCCAACTGCAGTCTTTTAGCCATTTGACCCTTCAGGATGGGTCATGTAACAGCTTAGAGGCATCGTGCTTAATATGCACACTTTCAGTGCTGACTCTCACAGGAAGCTGAGGCAGGAGGATCTCCCCAAGTTCCAGTGCAGCCTGGACCACATAGTGAGTTTAAAGCCAGCATGAACGACAGAGCAAGACCTTGCTTCCCCCAAAAAGTTCAGATTTAACAATAGGTGAGATAAGCTACCACTGTAAACAGCAGAAACCCCAATAAGTTTGACCAGGCGTAGGGTTTTGATAATGTACCTGATAACCCCGTTAGAGGTAGGTGTCTGACAGTGTGGTCATCATGACACCCTAGAAACGGGGCCATTCTTCCCTTCTCCTTTTTCTGCTGTGCCCCTCGATAGACAGAAAACAAACAAATGTACGTCTTGTTAAACTCCTTACAGGGGTTTAAAAAAAAATACAGTTTCCAGCAGAGCCTGCTTTCCCATTCGCTGGATGCAGCAGGCTTTTCAGGGGCATCCTGGCCAGTGCCTGCCCCATGCAGCCAGGTTACAGGTGCCACACAGAGGACAGGGAATTGCTGACTCAAGACTGGAGACCGTGGAGTGGGGTAGGCGCTCACATGACTGCGACCTCAGCAGAGGCTGTGTCCAAGCCCAGGGTCAGCAAGCAAGGAGCTGAGAGCACCAGGGGCGCAGGGTCTCAGTCCAAGGGTTCAGAGCATCCTGGCTCCACCACCATGCCCTGCTCCACCTATGCACTCCTGTGTGTCCACAGTGCCCTGAGCCATGGAACTCATGGGCTTGGTTTTGAGAGGCCTTTGGAAAGGCCCCTGCCAGCCTCCAGCTATCACTCCAGGCCGCTGCCTCCGCTATGCCTGCCCTCACACAGACTTGGCCACCGCTGTGCTGGATGCTGGTTTGTGGTCTGTTTCAGAGAACACCTCACGTACAACTTACAGGAGTATCATATGATTTTGTGTGGGGTGGAATACTGTAGAATTCAACTAAGTTCATTTATTTTTAAGTCTAGTTCCTTTCTGATCTTCCTTTTTTAAATTTTTTGTCCAGTTGATCTGTTTGTTTATGGGGTATTGAAGTCCCCCATTACAATTGCATTACTGCTTATTTGATTTTTCCTATCTAATATTTGTTTTATATAGTAGGGCACACTGGTATTTGGTGCATGTATATTCATGATTGTTGTCTTTTCCTCTTGGATTGTTCCCCTTACAAAGATGCAGTGACCTTTTTTGTCTCTCTTAATTAGTCTTGGCTTAAAATCCACTTTTGTCTGCAAATAGAATAGCCACCCCTGCTTTTTTCTGGATTCCTGTCACATGGAGTATTGTTCTCCATCCTTTGAGTCTCAGTGTATGAGTTTCTTTTTGAATTAAATATGTTTCTTGTATGCAGCGTGTTATTGGGTATTGGAGCTGTTGAAGCTGAATTCATGTGCAGGGCTGTGGCTTGACTGAGATGCCACAGGGGGCAAGATAGGAGATGCCTCAGGGGACAAGATAGGCCACAGCTGAGGCCACCTGGAGACTTTCTCCTAGGATAGTTCTCCTTGATTAGCATTGTCTGTTGCTCTGAGGAGTCCTTGAACCCATCCTGAGATCCTGCGCAGGTTTCCTGCATTTTCCATTCAATCCCTTCCTTGTTTTGAATAAATATGGGCTGCCCAGAGACAGTTAGTTTGTCTCAGCTATCAGGGTTACAAACTCTGCAGAGGATTTTAGTTCTCCTGGAGCCCTAAAGATCATACTGCTTGTCTCATTCATTTGGGCCTTTGCTGTACACTCATTTGGGAGACTGGAGATCTAGGGTTTTCTAGGCAAAACCTGGACATGTATGCAAAGATTGTAAGGCAAAACTTAAACCTAAGAGAGCAGATACCCCGTTTCCCATTTGCAAAAAAGGGTATCATTGGGCCAACGGCTGGTGACCAAACAGGGACTTAACAGCAGAGATGTCCACTGTGGAGAGTGACTTACCTTTGCTGTGTTCCTGGGGCAGAACATGGCCCTCAGTGTGCATCTACTTCATTTTCTTCAGAAAATCCTTGGGTAAGTCATGGGGAATTCCCTGTCTGAAGCACAGCCTAAGCTAGGCTGTGTTGCCCCTAAGCTTATCCTCAAATGGCTCAAATTGCTTTAAAAGCTTGGAAAAGAAAGAATCCCTGAAGCAACTGACACTCAAAGTTCCTTTGGTACTATTAAGCAGGAGGCCACTGAATCTTTCCTTACCTTTATAGAGAGATTAAATACAGCAATTGATGCCAGGTGGACAATACGGCAGCAGCCTCTGTTTTGTTAAAGCAATTGGCATACAAAAATGCAAACCAAGACTGCAAAAATGCTTTAAAAGATATTTGAAATCTGCTACTACCTTGGCTCAAATGATTTCATCTTGACAAAATATAGGGACTCAAGCACATAAAATGCAATTGTTGGCTGCTGCTTTACAGCTCCCTGCTACTTGTTGTAACTGTGGAAAACCGGATATGTATACAAAGATTGTAAGGCAAAACTTAAACATAACAGAGCAGATACTCCATGTCCATTTGAAAAAACGGATATCATTGGGCTAGCCAACATAGTCAAAACCCTCAAAATAAGAATAAGAATAAGAATAAAAATAAAAATAAACAAGGTCAACCATCAGGAAACCAAATGGTGGGTGTGTTCCTGGCCCAGGAACAACAGGGAACTCCTTTCACAGCATTTCCTTCTGATGATCCATTCATGCCACCAAGGGGAGCTCTGGCATAGGTTTACTGTTAGCTGAACCTATCAATTTGGAAATGCCTGGTACTGTTTATAAGTATCCTACTACTTTTCATGGTCCTTTACCTCCCAGGACAACTGGCCTAGTTCTTCCTCAGTCACATGCATCAAAAAGAGGCACTTTTGTGATTCCTGGTGTCATTGATGCTGATTATACTGGAATATTGTTGCTTCAATTGTGGTCTCTCTTGCCCATTCAACTAAATGTTTCTGACTCTGCAGCTTAACTAATTGTCTTGCCTTATGTCTCCTCTAAAGCTCAGGATGTTACTTGTGGAAGAATTTGGTGCTACAATGGTGGCTGCAGCTATTGCCCTGGGAAATGAATGCCTAAGCCTCTAACTATTGACAACATTTTCTTTTCAGGCTTGCTAAACACTGGAGCTGATGTTGCTGTTTTTCCTCACTCATGTTGGCCTTCTCATTTATCTTTTTCACAAGTTCATCCCTTGTGGGACATCAGAGGCCCTTCCCTCAATGTGTTCCGCAGTGACACCCCTTTTACTTGTACTCACAATGGACAAAAGAAGGTCTCCATTTGCCCATAGATTATGGACATTCCTTTTGTGATATGGGGCTGTGATGTTCTTTCTCAGCTCCAAGCTTATGTGGGAACAAATTTATCCTAAGGGCCTCCACCACCCCTGATGCCCTACCTCTCAAATGGAATACTGACAGTCCGCTTTGAGTTGAACAATGGCCCTTACTTAAACATAACTTATCAGTGGTGGAAGCCTTAGTTCAAGAACAATTGGCTTGGGGCCGGGGATTTAGCTCAGTGGCTTAAGCGCCTGCCTAGCAAGCACGAGGTCATGAGTTCGATCCCCGGTACCAAAAAAAAAAAAAAAAAAAAAAAAAAAAAAAAAAAAAAAAAAAAAAAAAAAGAAAAAGAAAAGAAAAGAACAATTGGCTGGGCCGGACATGGTGGTGCATGCCTGTGATCCTAGCACTTAGGAGGCTGAGGCAGGAGGATCACTGTGTGTTCAAGACCATCCTGGGCTACAAGTGAGCTCAAGGCCAGCCTGAACAGCATAGTGAGACCCTGTCTCAAAAATACAAAAAAAACCCCAAAAAACAAAAAACAAAAAAAAACCAATTGGATGCAGGTCATATTGAGCCCACTGGAATATACCTAGCTTCTTCTTCTCTTCTTCTTCTTTTTTTTTTTTTTTTTTGGTACCAGGGATTGAACTCACAGCTTACAACCTTGTGCTTGCTGGGCAGATACTTATGCCACTGATTTAAATCCCCAGCCCACCAATCTTCACTATACAAAATAAATCAGGTAAATGAAGGTTATTACATGACCTCCAGGAAGTTAATAGATGCATAGTCCCTATGGGTCCCTTACAATGTGATCTTCCTAATCCTAACCTTATTCCTTGTGAATTTCAACTCTTTATTGTTGATTTAAAGGATTGTTTCTTCACTATTCCTTTATATCCACAGGATCACCCTCATTTTGCTTTCACTGTTCCAGTTTATAATAATCATAAGCCTACATGCAGGTACCATTTGTGTACATTACCTCAAGGTATGATAAACAGTATAGCCCTCTGTCAATACTTTGTTAATACTGCTCTGCTTACCTTTAGAAATCTCTTTCCTATTTGCAGGTCTATCATTATACGGATGACATCCTTGTGGCTGGTCTCTCTCTGAATCTCTCTATTCTACATGATCTCTCCTCCTCTTTAGCAGAGTTTGGGTTTCATATTGTCCCAGAAAAAGTTCAGTGCTGAGAACCATCTCCTTATTTAGGTCATTGATTTCTTCATTCTTTTGCAATGCCTGCTTTATCTACCTTACGTTTCTGCGTTCCAGCTACACTTTTTAAACTACAACAATTTCTGGGCCACCTTAATTGGGCAAGGCCCTATTTTTCCTTTGACCACTCAAAGGTTAGCTCCTCTGTTCCATGCTTTATGGGGTCACACAGATCCCACTGATGTGATCTCTGACTCCTCTGCAGCAGGGCCTTGCTCACACACTCACCACAGGGATGGTGGATCGAGTCCCGAAGGACTGCCCTCTCTCCTTACTCATTCTTCATTCAGCCCCTTTGCCCACTAGGGCTCTTGTTGCTATCCAGAGCAACAAGGCATTTATTGTTGAATGGTTACATTTACCCCATTCGCCTAGTAGTACTTTATTTCCTATTAATGCTATTTTCTCTCATCTGTCGAGGACGTACTAGCACACTTATACTCCTTGGAATTGACCTCGCTGGTATTGTTTTATCATTTACCAAGGCTGACTTCTCATTTTTGCTATCCTCTACTGTTTCTCTTGAACTCTCTTTGGCTACATTGGTTCCATTTCTCTCAAAATGCCCCCAGACCCAGGCTGCTGGAGGCCAGTGCTCCTGTAGACCTGGGGAAGGGGGGATGCTTCCGTGTTATCCCCAACAGGCCCTGTGTGGATTCCTCTTGCGTTCACCCTGCAGGAAATGAGTTGACACCATGGTCTGCACAACCCAATTCCACAATTTTGCCTCTCCCTGAATCAAGCCAGGCCACTTCAGAAGCGACCCAGGATAACGACTGCTCTGTCAGTGACCTGGGGCGATATAAAGGCGCTGATCCAGTGTGCGCAAGACTTATTTTGTGCTTCTGAAGAGGAACCAAATCCTGCAAAGCTTTTTGCAGTGGTATTTACCAGAGTGACAATGAACTCTTTAATGCTTGTTTGTATTCTGTTGCTATGTGTTTTTCAGCCCACTATGGGGACCTCAGAGGCCCATGACCTCCAGGAAAGATTGGAATACAATATTTGGGTTCAATTGGTGAAAATAATTAAATCTCTAATTTTTATTTTTGATATCTCTCATTTCTGTCTCACTCAAAAGATAGAAATGAAACACACTCTTGGGTCCTATCTGATTCCAGTATACAAGGATCCTGCCCCTTGAAGTAATTAACCAAAGCAGAAATTTATGCTTCAGGTATTTCTTTGGTTGGCATATATAATCTAAGCATGCACAATAAAGCTGCTTGCTTATGCTGACTGGGCAGCAGACATTTTGCTGACCCTTAGTGTACATGCCCCTTTGTTTTCAGAACTCCTACAAGCCTTTCCTTTTATACTAGATCTCTGCTAATTGGCCTGTAACAAATCCAAATGGTTAATTTATAGTTGTAGATTCTAACTTTGCAAGAAGTTATTATAATTTGATTTGGTTAAGGACATGTTTGAGTGCACTCTGATTTTGTAGGATGTTTGTCTGTCTGTGTATCAGTTGTCTGTTTGTCCAGTCTGTTTATGAGCAGTTGTTGGGAGTTGCTGAGCCAGTAATTGTTTGCACATGTGGAGCAAAAAGCCTAAGTGCCAAGTGGCACAGAGTACCCGGGAAACGCCCTGAGGACACGGGGTGCTGGGGGTGAACAGGTGTCCAGCCCTGAGAGCAAGGGGTGTAGGAGGTGAGCTAGTTTAGAGAAGGGGCGTGGCACAAGTACAGAAATGGCCCCTAGGGAACTTAGAGAGGTCTCATGGACCCCGACAGGCTGTGTGCTTGTTTCTGTTTGTTTGCATCTGTACAGATCGTCTCTCAGATTGTCCATGTCTGTCTATTTGTTCACTCTGTAAACAGCTGTTCCTTTTATTTTGAGCTCAACAATTTTTCTTTTTCCCTTTTTTTTTTGCATTTTTGGATCATTTGATCAAAGGTTTGGTTGGGTTGTGAATTTACAAAGCATGCTTCCACCTTGGTTGCCAGCTAGTCCAAATGATGTAAAGACTGGGTATATAAGTGTGACGTATGTTGTTGTTTATTATGGACTTGAGAGTCTCATTATTTAAAAAATTAATGGGTTAAATATTATGATTGGGTTTTTCATAAGATCAAAAAAATTATTAAGATGGGTAAACAAAATTCCTTAGGGTTGGGATTGTTGGACAGAACTCCCAGTGATAAATAAGAAAGCAGCTGCCTGGTAACATTTTTAACATTCTTGTTTATTGATCAGAGGCCCCAATAGTCTCCAAAGCCTTTTGGGTGACACCTCAATAAATTTTCTTTATAATATATTACTGTGATATTGTCACATTGGTCATTGTCAAAAGATTAAATTTTCTAGACAATAAGGTTCTTATTTAAAGTTGCTCTGATACAAAGGTTTTCATGTAGCTATGACAATTACTTGTTATTA
>PVJX010002377.1:59934-90441 GCA_004027295.1 Dolichotis patagonum
CAAAAAAAAAAAAAAAAAAAAAAAAAAAACACACACAAAACAGAGATTCACATTCCACTAAAGGTCAATAAGTTGGATAGAAGCTTCTTGTGTATAGATAGGGATGACTGACTAAAAGGGGTGTTTTCTGTCAAAATGGAAATTCATATTATTGCAAAAATGTCATGATTATCATGATACAATAATACGTACGGTTTTGATTCCTGATATACTGTGTAAATATGTAACTGTTAACATTCTGTCAGTATTCAAATGTTAAAATATCCATGGGTAGTAGAAAATAAATTTCATTTAATGTTCTAAGGTGCCTTGTATTTAGATAAGATAGTAACGCTAAGCTTGCTGCCTCTAATATACTGTATTGTTTCCCATCTTTTCTTCTGGATGTTCAGCAACTGAGGTTTAGAGACCAAAAATTAGAGAGACAGATGGGCTAAGAGAATAGCCAATATTTTGGCCCCAGCCCTTCAAGGTCAGTGGGGACGCAGGACATAAAAGAACCTCTGTTGTGTCATCCTAAGATATTCAGTGAGTCCCTGGTCTTCTGATCAAGAACATTATGAGACCACAGAGGAAAATGATCTCCAATGTATGGTATGCATAAGGGGAATCACCAGGAGAAGTCTCCTAAGCTTTCACGGAAAGCAACTTGGTCAAGCAACGGCTGTGACTTGTCCTGATGGTTGACACTGACTGTACAGCCAAGAGGTGCTATGCACGTTTCTAGAATAATTCATGAAGAGACCTAACTTACCTTGATAGATAGCAAGAAACTGATTGTATTTAATACAGGTCTATCTTAACTTGGTCTTGAACTGCTGCAGGAAAGGATAACTTCAGAAGGTGTAGCTCAATGCCATAATGAAATGTTAACTGTAAAAGAAGCTCAACTCACTAACACCTTCTGACAATTGCTGGCTACGCTGGTAACCGACTACTATTATGGACTGATGGACTGTGCAGGGTTTCAATTGTGGGAGTTCTCCTAACACAGATTCTCCATCTTCACCTGACCACCCATCCCGTGTAACAGCAAAACAGAAGGGAGGAATATGTTGGAGCCACTGAAGCTGAACACACGTGCAGGGCTGTGGCTTGGGCCACGCCACAGCCGGAGCATGGCTGAACTGAGAACCAGGAGACACCTCAGGGGACAAGATAGGCCACAGCTGAGGCTACCTGGAGACTTTCTCCTAGGGTATCTTTCCTTGATTAACATCGTCAGTTACTCTGAGGGGTCTCTGAACCCCTCCTGAGATCCTATTCAGGTTTCCTGTGTTTTCCACTCAACCCCTTCCTTGTTTTGAAGAAACATGGCCCACCCAGAGATAGCTGGTCTGTCTCAGCTATCAGGCTTATGAACTCTGTGGAGGATGTTGATCCTCCTGGAGCCCTAAAGATCATACGGCTCATCTCATTCATTTGGGCCTTAGCCATGCACTCGTTTGGGAGACTGGAGATCTAGGCACAGACCCAAACAATTGGTTCTTTCTTTTTGATCCATTCTGCCAGTCTGTGTCTTTTGATTGGTAAATTAATACCATTAACATTGATGGTTATAACTGATATGTATTGACTTATTCTTGCTGTGTTATTTTCATGTTGTTGGTTCCCTTTTTTCTTCCCCTGTTTAATTACTTGCCTTCCCTGGTGGATTCACTCTGTTGGGACTCATGGAGTTGTAGCCCTTGTTATGTCTTTCTAGAATGTTTTGGAGTTCTGTTTTGGTGGTCATGAATTTCCTCAAGCATTCTTTATCATGGAAGTATCTTATTTCTCCATCAATTCTGAAAGACAGTTTTGAGGGTACATCAATCTGGATTGGAGGTTATTTTCTATCAGCGTCCCTATAGTGGGTCCCCATCTCCTGCCCAGAGTTATGACCTATGGTAGGAAGAGCAAGAAGCACAGTTGGGGAGCATCAGGGATCTGGGATGAGCAGTCATTCATGGGGAACAAAAGGCCATGAGGCACCGGAACCTTGGTATTTACTCATGGAGGAAAATGGTGAGGTGGCTGCAACTAGATGTGCTAGATGAGGGGTGAGGTTGGGGAGGCTTGCAACAAGTGGGACAAAGCATTCCCCAGAAGGGCCAGGAGCAGCCAGATTTACAGTTAATGAGTAACTTGCTTTGTTGGCAATTCTGGGGAGGAATTTTCCCCTGGAGTCATGCAGGCCTCAGCAGGAGACTTGATCTCGTATCTTAGCCACTTGGTATCACAGCTCCCCTTTCTGAGCTCACCCAAGGCCACTGATAATGAACTATGCCTGCTTTCATGAGGCCTGCTTTCATGAAGACAGGCACACAGCCTTGGCCATACTCAGTGAGCGGAAAGCCCGTGTAGGGAAGTCACCTCTGTGCAGCCTGCACTGCTCATGGGTAAACCCCGAACACTGGGTCTGGGGACAGATCGCACTGTGGTTTTCTTTTATGACTCGAAATACCTCACTCCAAGCTCTCCTTAACTTGAGGATTTGTGTTGAGAAGTCTGTGGCGATTCTGATGGGCTTTCCTCTATGGGGGATTTGTTTTTTTCTCTAACAGTATTTAATAGTCTGTTCTTGTGTTGAATTTTTGTAATCTTCACTATTATATGGTTGGATGTAGATTTTTTTTTGATCATGGCTAATTGGAGTTCCGTATGCCTCACTTAATCTGAATGTCAAAGTTCTTCTCCCTGTTTGGAATGTTTTCTGCCATGACTTTTGTGAACAGGTTTTTATGTCATTTGCTCTATCACCTGCTTTGTTTCATTGACTCCAATTAATCCCACATTATTCTTCTTTGCATCATCTAGTAGCTGCTGGATTTCTCATGCTCCTTTGCTATTTTTAAGAAATCTTTTTATGATCACCAATCACAATCCTGTCTTTTATATCTGAGATTCTGTTCTCTCATTGGTTCATTCTGTTGCATATTTTAATAGCATTTTTAATTTCCTGGCTATCTGCTTGAATCTGTCTTGTGGATTCTGTTTCTTTCTTCTGTTGGGCATTCATGGTTTCCATCATCTTCCAAAGCTCCTTGTGCTTGCCAGGCAGGTGCTGTGTCACTGAGCTAAACCCCCAGTCACTGAGATAAACCTGTATCTGCTTTAGTCACTAAGCATGTTTTTCACTATGGTCACCATCTCTGTAGTTACCTAAGAAGTTATTTCTGATTTTATTTTATTTTATTTTATTTTTTTGTAGAGCTGTTGCAGGCCGCTGAGTTAGTTAGAAATATTGTAGGCAGTGAGACAGGGCTGGGTCCTTGATGGAGCCAGTGCAGAAGCTCCAATACTTTGCAACTGTGGGGGAGACAGATACTTCCTGCTGTGGGCCAGGCCTCAAGACAAAGGATCAAACAAATGCATCCACATCCTAAGGACTGATATTCTAAATAGTTCCCTATAACCCTAAGGAAGCCTGGAGTCAGCATCCCAACCCCCTAGGGAAGAGTTGCGGCTTCTTAAGAATGCCTGCTTTCTACGTGACTTACTTCCCCACTTGTCCCCGATTTAATCAATTTTTACCTAAACTACTAATCTTATTGGCTAACTATAGTTATGTCCTACCTTATGCCCAACTGCTTTGTGAATTCCCAGTTTTTCCCCACCTTGAACCTGGCTCTCCCCATGATTCTGCTCTATAAAAGTCTCTGGAAAAGACAGAGACCTGGGCAACCCGCCCAGGACCCCTTCTGTCTCTCTCTCAGACAGAAGCTTTCTTTCTCTCAATAAATATAGTCTACTCTTAACCTCTGTTGTTTCTAAATTTCATTCTTTGATTTTAGAGAACACGAATTGGTACTGGACATAGTTGGGAGTTTCATTCCCCTATATCAGAGCCACATTGATCTGCTTTGTTATTTCAACTGTGAACACTTCAGAGGGGCCAGATGGGAAGCTTTCAAATTGTTTCACCTCATTGCCCCCTCGGTTTGCCTTTGGTGAGCTGGAAGTCTGGGGTTGTACCTTGCTTAGGTGTCTTCTCACTTTCTATTTTCTTTAAATTTAATTCCTGGGTTGATGCTTCTACATTGCTTATGGTGAATAGTTTTTTTGTTGTTGTTGTTAGTATTTAGAACTCTTAGGAAATGACTTTTCAGAGGTGTCTTGCAAGTGTAGCTGGATTTTGGGTTTTGAGTGTGTTGCAAGATCTTATCTCTTTAATCTATTGAGAATGAAAAGTTGCTGCTACTTGGCCCAGTGCCTGGTTCTTTGGTACTGGCCTATAGCATTTTTTATGACCCTTAGGCAACCTCAATCTTGGCATACCAGGAAGAACAACTGATTAGAGCAATTATGTCACTTTGGCTAAAGTGATACAATCAGCAATAACAAAAGCGGGGGAAACCCTAGAAAATGATCAACTATGGTAACTATTAATTTGCCTCCGTTCACCATATAAATTAGATTTGTGGTTCTATAACAAAATCTAAAATGAACTGGAAAATTGTATGCAGTAAACAAGCTCTCAATGTGGCAATTTTACCTTCAAGGAAGAAATTTTTTATATTTTATTTTATTTCATTTCATTTCATTTCATTTTATTTTATTTTATTTTTTGGATCAAACTCATGATCTCACACGTACCAGGCAGGCACTTGAGCCGCTGAGCTACATCCCTGGCCCCTAGGAAAGAAATTTAAAAGGGGCTGAGGGGAAAAATAGAGAAACAGAAGAAGAGAAAGAGATCAGAAACAAGGCTGGAGGACAAAGGGGGATCACGCAAATTTTGGAAAAGTGGTGCAGAAGACAGGAGGGAAATAGAAAAGGAAGAAATAAAAACAAGAACAGAGCAGAACAACATAGAAAAACTAGAAACAAAGTTCATACTCATATGAAAAGAAGAATAAACAATCAAGAAAAAGCCACACAAAACAAGGTAGCCAGGCTGCACCTCCAGGGTCCTCCCACTTCCCAACAGCGCCCCCAGCTGGTAGGCCAGTGTCCCACACAGGGCCTTTGGGGACATCAGAATAGAGCACCAGCATCGTGGAGCTGGGGGACTGCACTCCACTCTGGAGACAACCCAGGGGCTGGCAGACAGGCAGGGTGCCAAAACCTATCCACATCTGTCCGGTGCCTCCGCGTGGGGCCATCGGAGGGGGCCCCTCCACGGCCCGCCCGTGTTTAGGTGGAGGCTGTGGCAGAACTCTGCCCCTCTGAACGCCCCTCTTGCTCCAGGGGCTCCAACTGTGAGCCCTGCTGTCCTGGCTTCCCCAGGGCAGCTCTGTCCCCTGCCTCCTGGTGTCCAGGGTCTGGGAGTTGTGGTCAGATGTCTTTTACCTGTGTCTAGGCTGCTCCCTATGAGAAGGTAAATCTGGTAGAGCTCACACCTAGACAGCCCTCTCAGCTTTGGGCACCTCAGAGCTTGAACCCTGTGTGCCAGGATCACATTGGAAATTTAAGCAAGGTAGAATATTTTTTTGTTTGTTTGTTTGTTTGGTTTTTGGTGCTGGGGACTGAACTCACAACCTCGTGTTTGCCAAGCAGGCCCTTATGCCACTGAGCTAAACCCCAGGGCCCCCACATTGGAAATTTAAAAATTAAACATAAGTGCTTTAGGTATCACCTGGATGAGAGGAAAGCAAGGTACGAGAAATTGCTAAGGGCTGGGGATATAGCTCAGTGGCATAAGTGCCTGCCTAGCAAGTACAAGATTCTGTGTTTGAGTCCTGATACAAGAAAGAAAGAAAGAAAGAAAGAAAGAAAGAAAGAAAGAAAGAAAGAAAGAAAGAAAGAAAAAGAAAAGAAATTGCTAAAAGCATGAAAACAACAACCCAAGCATGAGTTTTGCCTGACTCATTAAAGGAAAGGCAAAAAGGAGAAGGAGCACAGCACATGCAGCTTCCCTGGCATTGTGCCTAAACCCTGAGGGGACGCTCAGGGGCAAAGGGGTGACTCTGGCTCACTGGGTGGTAGACAGCTAAGGTAGGTGGAAATATCAGAGGTAGTCAGACAGGGCCAGGCCTCTGGAGTCCGTGTGGAAGATGAGAATACATTACAACAGCGGTGGAAGTGCATTGTTAGAGACCCGACCTCAAGACAAAAGGTAGAATGACTACATCCGCACCCTTCCTTGGGGCAGGGACAGCTGCAACTGATTCCATAAAGAGGCTCCCTTACCTTGGGTGGAGGACCAAAGCCTCTCTTCCAGGAAAGCCCCTGTTCATTCCATGTGCAGTAGACCCTTGACTTCTGAAGTCAATTTATTAGTAAGGGTTGGTTGTAACTCAAGTTGGTTGTAAGTCAAGACTATTTTCCCACAATAAATAATGGAAATACTCATAATGCGTTTCAGACCTCCCAGGGTGTCCTTGAACTAACTTTTCCGAAAGAAAAATGGTTGTATGATGTGCATAGTTTACCAGAAATACCAATGATTTTCCTAGAAGGCCAGGCGTGGTGGCACACTCCTGTAATCCCAGCACTTGGAAGGCTGAGGCAGGAGGATCACTGTGAGTTTGAGGCCAGCCTGGGCTATAATGTGAGTTCAAGGCCAGCCTGAACTTCAGAGTGAAACCTTGTCTCAAAAAGACCAAAAAACAAAAACACCACAAACAAAAATTTTCCTAGTGTATTCTCCAAAAGTTACAAATTAGATTACCAAAAACAATTTCCTACTGTGCTCATCATTCGAGTTGACATCTCTGGCTTGCAGGAGGGGAGGATGAAACAGAAGGTGGTTATTGTTTGGAAGGAGCATCCCCTTCCGTAGGCACATCAGGAATCTGGGTGCAGAGTGGGGCTTTCCTGGCATCTTAGCCTTCAAGTTTCAACTCAAGACTTTGGTCGTAGGTTACACCTACAGCTCCGGTCATGACCAAATTGTTCTTTTGTGAGGTGGATCCTGGCTGCAGGACCCTCTGTATATTGGCAACGTCATTTGCTTTCCCATTTAATCACTATTATCTAAGCGAGTACACTCATGATCTTATTGGTGGACCACGGTTTTGTCCCACCTTGTGCCCCCTTTGTGATTTCCCATTGGATCAATGTCACCCTAGCAACTATGTCTGTAGTTGCTTACAGTTTTGTTCCACCTTAGATCCCCCTCATCTCATGGTTTCGCTCTATTAAACTCTCTTGAGAAGTGGGGTCCCCAGCAACCCACCCAGGATCCCTTTTGTGTCTCTTACACAGAACTTTTCTTTCCTCCAATAAATATTTTCTGCTCTTAATCTCTATTGTTCTTAGAATTCATTCTTCCATTTTAGAGAGTGTGAACTTGGTGTGTTGGACATCTATTGGACTAGCTGGTCCGGAGTTATGATGGTTTCCTTACCTATTACCAGAGTACTTGGAGGTCCCATGTCATCCCTGTATCAATGGTTCGGGAAGCATCAGTCAGGGGCCATTGGCTCCACAGCTTCCAGGCTTTGCAAGGGGGAGCTGCTCACCTCAAGGCAGAGAGAGCTTCAGTCCCCATATTCCCTCAAGGGTGTGGCTCCTGGGATCCAGCTCCCTTGGGCCAGGCCTGGCACCAATACCTCCCCCAGAGGACGAGCAGGTGGCCTGGGACAGAGCCCTAGGCTCAGGACTCCCCGTGCCCTCAGGGACAAAGGTGGAAGTGGAATTCACCCTTCTGGCTCAACGCACTTCAGAATCCTGCAAAGCCTGGAGTTTTTAAGTGGATTTTTCCCCCCAGGGAGACAGCTAAGGCAAAATTGAGAAACTGCTGTAGTAGCCCTGGACTTTTCAGAACTGTAACATCATGAAAATTTAAAAAGAATTTCTAGCATTTTCAGAGTGGATACTGCTAAAAAAAACCATACAGTGGCCTTGGAGCTGCAGCCTGGAATGAGGCGGTTTCGCTGTGAACAAAAGCAACATTCCTCTCACTTTATCTCAGGGCCAACGCCACTCCCTCTGTCCCTGCCTCACTGGGACATCTGGGGGTGGACACAAGCCTCTGGCCTGCGGGAACACACAGCAGCGGGGGATCCCAGACCCTGCGCTGGGAAAAGAACTAAAGGAGGGGTTTAAAACAAGACAATCTGAAGGTGGGGAATGGGGAAGAATTGGGTCAGGCACGGTGGACAGCTGCCCTGGCCAGGCAGGGAGTTCTGGGGAGGAAGCCACTGCGCCCCTGCAGCTCCTCCTGCAGAGGGCCTCGGCCCACGCGGCTCCCAGAACCAGCGGGCTCCCTGGCTCCTCCTCCGAGCTAACCTTGGGCTCCTTGCGACCAGCAACCTCTCTCTGTCCTTGCTGGAGGGTGGGGTTGTGGGCGGGGCCTGGACAGGGTTAAGTGAAGGGGAAGTGTGCAGTCCTTAGGTAAACCGGGCTGCTTAGGCACTTCCGGGTTTTGAGTCCTTTCTGTCTCCTAATTGCTTCAGTTTGGCTGCCTTTGCCCTTTTTATTGCTGGAGTCCGGAGGTCAAAGCAGTCTCATTAGTTTATAATAATGAGCCTTTCATCCTATCTTTTCCCTATGTACAGGGAGCCCTGCCCTGCACTGCTGACCCCGAGAATGGGGGCTCCTCAGGGCACTGTCCACACCACATCTCGGGGTTCTGCCTCGTCTCCCTGTGTTTGCAGAAAGGGAACTTTTTCCTCTTTTTATTTCTGGTTCTACTTTTAGTACATTTTGGGTCTCAAGAATGTGCTCTTAACTGGAAAACAGCTGTTCCACATCCTCCACGGAAGTGCTTGCAGGTTCAGCTCTGAAGGACACACTGTTCCACCTGCATTGTCTTCAGCCGGGCTGGGAGATGTGGAGATGTTTCCACGCCTCGTGGTTTCCTGGAGGGGCTGGGGCATGAGTGAGAGATCTCTGTCTCTCCTTCCCTCCCTTCCTCGGAGCACTGAGGACCCCACGCAGCAGTGAGCCACATCCACAGCCCTCTTTATTTCTTACTGAGGATCTGGCTAAGTAGCCCAGGCTGACTTTGAACACATCATCGTTCTGCCTCAGCCTCCCAAGTAGCTGAAATTACAGGTATAAAATGTTGCAGGAAAACTCCCAAACCAAACCAAACCAAACCAAAAGGAAGACTGCACCGAGAAGATAAGGCGGCAGCATTTAATATTTATGCCAGCAGACTGTTGGATCTTCCCACCAGCAGACTGTGGCAGGATGGGTCCAAAAAGGCAACAGCACTGAATTTTGGAAGAGCTTAGTTTATACAGCATTTAGAAGTGGCAAGTACAAAGCAAATGACAAAACATTACATAATTGGTTACATGCATTGAGTCACACACTGACAGGCAGGCTAGTCTTAAAAAGACTTATTGAAACAAAGGAACTGTTTATTATAATTTAGAAACCATGGGGAACAATGGGAAGGGGCCCTTACAGAGTGAGCATACTTAAGGATATTACCATAAAATAGGAACATTCTGGGAAGGGGCCCTTGAATTAACACAGGCTGCTGTAAGGTACAGGCAATTACTTTGACTCAGTGCTCATCAAGATATGCAGCTGGACTGTAGATGCCATCAGGGTTAATTGAATTCATCAGAAACAGCAGAGCAGAAACTTAGAGACTTTTAATTGATCATGAAATACGTATGAGTTTGCTGTTTGATAAATGTGCTTTTACATTAGATTACAGTACCACCATGCCAGGCCAGGAATTTATTGTCATTGTGATATGTTCTGAGATTCTGTGCTCTCTACTTTTTGAGTTAAAATCTTTATTTATTTTGGGGTCTTTGAAACAGGATCTTGTTATGCTGGCCTTGAACTCACTATGGAACCCAGATGGAACTTCCAGAGATCCTCCTGCCTCAGCCCTCCAAGTGCCAAGGTTTTTTTTTTTTTTTTTCAAGTGCCAAGGTTATAGATGTGTGCTACCAGGTCTGGTTGAAATTTTCTGTTTACCATACCAAGCCAATAGTGCATAATAGTTTAACCTACAAACAGTACATTTAATCCAATGTAGATGCTCAGCATTAAAAAAAAAAAAAATCCACTGTTTTCTGAAATCCTAAAGTCCAGGTACCCAGATGTTTAAATGGCTTACCAGGCAAGGTAGTACACAGTTGTGATCCCAGCACTCCGGAGGCTGAGGCAGGAGAATCACTATGAGTTTGAGGCCAGCCTGGGCTCCATAATGAGTTCAAGGCCAATCTCAACTGCATATGGAGACCTTGTCCCAAAACAAAACAAACAAATTCTGCCCAGCCAATGAGATCACAGGTACAGTGGCTTAGGTAGCGTTGATCTGGTAGGGAATTGGGGCATACAGCAGGGGTCTACAGGAGGAACAAGGACCTTTTCAGGAGGGGTTGGGAAGTCCCGGTCTTCCACCATGTAACTGAGGTCTCTCCAGACTTTGCTGGACTAGGTGACGCCAGTCACAGTATGGCTTTTGGGAGGTGCAGGCTGGGCTCCATCCCTAAACCAGGCCCAGCCTTTGGGGGCTGCGCCTGCGGCCAGGGCTCTGTGCTCTCCCTAGGGTCTAGCCCTGTCTTCTGCCTGTGACATCTCTGTTAGCTGTAGCTGTCACACTCAGGGTTTAGAGTCAGGAGTCTGAGGAATGGCCCTTTTCCCTGGAATGTGGAGGTTGTGACCCACGTGGCCCCAAAGGGAGAAACAGGTGAGGGATGAGAAAGTGGGGAGCAGAATCGCAGGTCTGGTAATCAGGCCAAAGGCCCCCTGGGGACTCTGTTGTTACACAGCCAAGAAAACTGGCCTGGGTGATGCCTGTCTCCACCTGTGCCACCTTCCATGGGGCCTCTACTGCAAGGCCACTCTGGCCTAAATGTTGCGACCAGGCAGTCAGCACCCCCAAGGGAGAAGCTGGTCCCTCACAGGTGAAGAGCCAAGCCCAGGATGATGCAGACAACTGAACGCTTGCTCCTTTTCTCCTTGTCCAGCTGCTAAGTGTCCCGAAGAGACAGGGGAAGCCAGGGGAAACGCCCCTTCCCTCTATCAGCACCACCTTGATCTGGTGAGACAGCAGTCCCCACCGCAGGGAATTGCTGCCCTCTAGTGGACCCTGCTTATCTCTAAATCCAGAAATCAAAATTCATTTTCCCAGGCCTGAAAGAATATGTATGTCGTAACAACTGGAGGACCTTTTTTTGTTTTGTTTTTTGAGACAGGATCTGTGTACTTCAGGCTGGCCTTGAACTCATTATGTAGCCCATATTGGTCTCAAACTCATGGAAGTCCTCCTGCCTCAGCCTCCTGAGTGGTAAGATTACAAGCATGTGCCACCATGCCAGGTAGGAGGGAACCTGAAAGTCATTTGAACTGGGCATGGAAGTACTGTGGGAAGCTGAAGCAGGAAGATTGTAAATTCCCCAGGCTGGGAAATTTAGCAATTTACTGAGGCTGGTGTTGTTTATATTTAGATGTACCCCAAACCTCCTATGCTCATGAGTGGGGTTTGGACAGGTGATTGGATGGGGGAGCTTACAGCTGGTAGGGTCTGTTTAGGAGAAGGGTGCGTGTCCTTCCAGGCACCTCTCTTCCTCTTTGCTTCCTGCGGCCATGCCTTGCCCCTGGGCCATGCTGTCCTGCCTTGGAGCTGTGACCAAATAAACTCCTGAGCTTGTGAGCACTGGAAATTGCATCAGTGATGAGCAGAAGACTAAGACAGAGACCCTGTCTCAAAACAAAAAAAATAAAAGGGCTGGGATGTCCCCAGTGAAAAGGCCCTACCTCTAATGCAGAAACAAAGAAAAACATCACCTGTTCTACTGCCTTGCTTGAAGGTGGGGACACTGGCCCAGGGCAGCAGACCCATGTGACACCAGACACTGGACACCGGACACTGGAAACACCTGCTGCAGGCTGTGCATCTCCACCTCCTGAGCTTACCCAGGGCTCTCCAAAGAAACACCACCCCCACCAGGAACAAAAGGGGACTGAGATTTAAGGGAGCCGCTTTTCCCATTCCCTTTACTCTGCCTGTGTGTACTGCAATGGCAAACAAACACCAAGGTGACACCCAGGCTCTGGAGGCAGATTTGTTTATGTCTATGCACACTGATCTGGATCATTCCAAAAATGTCAAGCTCTTATCTCTGGTGGTCTAGGGCTTCTATGGGATAAGCAAGCAGGAAGTACAGAGGCAGAGTGGCTTGTCCATTAGGGATTGGTTCTTACAGTATGTGTCAAAAGTGACCAGCTATGCCTCACAGTGATTAGGCGTTCCTAAGAAACAAAAGTAACCGGAACTGGAACCGGAACTGTTAGCTGCACAACTGACAAACTAAAGTATACTGACTGTGGCTGGGGGCACCTTCTGCTACATTTCTCCCCTTTTAGATTCCCTGGCAAGTCTTTTCTGGGCATGTTACATGGGATCTTTTGAAATAAGGCCCAATTAGCAGCAGTAAAATTAGGGTTAGTGGTTAGTCAGTAGTCCTAGGATGGGTCCTAGACAAGGTCCCAAGACTGAAAATTACCACCAGGAGTTTGTGGTTTATTTCTTGTATTATTGGGTTTCTACCTAAATTGACTCTGACAAGGAAGTGAAGGTGTTAATCTGTGCCTTGGACACTGTCTTGGTTACTTTTCTCTGCTTGCTGAGACAAAATACTCAACACCCAAAGTTAAGGAAGGAAACATTTACTTAGCTCACAGTTTGTGTAGGTTTCAGTCCGTACTTGGCTGGCTCCATGGCAGAGTGGCATGGCAGAGTTCATGGAGGCAGAAGACAGTAAGAAAGCAACAAGAGAAAAAAAATTGGAGGAGCAGGAGAGAAGACTCTCTCTATCCCTTATATTGTATGTAGGTTACACCCACCCTGGGGTATAGCGCTCACACCCATAATCCCAGCACTGGACTGTGAATCAATCACAAACTATGGAAGTCAGATACAAATTATAATAGAAACTCATCAAATCTTGGCCCAATGTTTGATTTATTGTTCTATTCTCAGGATATCTGACAACAGCAGGTTGCAAAATTTCAGGATTACAGTTATGTATCTCAGGCTGATGCAGGCACCATCTTACCCTCAGGGAATAGTCATAGAGTTGAAAGTATAGTGTTAAATGGGAGGGAGACTGTCTTGGTGCAAAGATGGTCACTTCTAACTTGAAGAGGAGGTCTCTTCCCAGAAGAGGTATGGGGACTAATTTATACAGGAATTCATGTTTGGTGAGATTTCCTCCAAGACTGTAAGTTTGTGCCTGACAGAAGAGGTGAGAGGCAAGAGTCCTAGTTGCCCCGGTGATGGTACTTCTTGATAGAGGGAATTCTGAAGGCAAAAGTTGTATTCCATTTTCTACTAGGAAAGTCACAGGTTGGCCCCTGACCTTTGAAATGACTGCAGGTTCTCAGGGGCCCAATTTGATAGCTCTTGGTCTGTCCTATCCATCCAGGCCCACCAGGGTGAGGAGATCAGTTTGAGGTGGCCCTGGATAGTCAAGTTTCTTTGTGACAGAGGAGACATTTATTTTAGTGTCTGTAGCCCTTGTAACTCTTAGCTAGAGGACATGGTTATCTATTAGACTGGATCTTCTTAGAGAAATCAGATGCTTTTCTTTTTATCAGGTTTCTAGGTAACAGTAGTTTGATGGGCTTTTTGTCCCCCCCCCACTTCTGACTTTGAGAAGTGCTTGAGTGGTTGTTTCTAAGTGAGGCAACCTTTGGGAAAGGCCATAGCAACTCATTTGTCAGGGATGACAGTCCAATTTTTCCTCAGTTAAAATGTAGAACTCAGAAGAAATTGCTGACAGTTGTCTCAGGGGGTATGAGATGATGCCATCTGACCAGGACAGGAAGCAGATGACTTTGGGGGGGGGGGTTCTGGCTGACTGCAGGCAGTGGCTAGCTGGAACCGGTTCAATTGGCTGCAAATAGGTGAGTCATAAAACTACAGTTGTTGGTAGCAACTGCAGCAGATGAGGAGACCAGGGAAGAAGTCTCAGGAAGAATGGGCCTTTTCTTTTTATTTTCTTTGAGACACAGTGAGTGATTTGATTTCATTTTTAACTCCATAAAAGCCTTTTTTCCTGTAATCAGGGACTGTGGGTTTTGACTAATTAGTTCCCATTCTATCTCCCTGTGGCGTATGTTGTGTACCCTTGAACAATGGCACAACAAGGAGTGGGTGCCCCTCAGAAAGAGACCATTCAGATGCCTGCCTGGCCATGCTCCTCATGGGGACTTAGGCATAACTTAGCTAAGGAGGGTTCAAGTCTTTCATTATGCCATATGTTGATCACCATGGAACCAGTTACCACTCATACTTTTGTTTCTTAGAAATGGCTGATCTAGTCAGCCACTCACCATAACCAGGGCTTCCCAGTCTTGGTGCACAGACAGAGCAGCCTATTGCTTGTGCTGTCCAGCCTACTCACTCACACATTCATTCAGCAGGCACGCAGAGGTTAAATATTCCAGCCTCCTTCCCTTGAGGGTGGTCCTGATTATTGAGAGTTGATTAGATTCCCCTTCTGCTAGACCTGAGCATGACTGACAGACTAACTGGGGTTCCCCTAGGAGTCTTACCAGAACCAGGCAGGCAGCCAGACAGAAACTTAGTCCTCCTCCCTTTGGGGTCCACCATGAGCTGCTTCAGCAGGGAGCCAGGAATTTTTTCTAGACCTCCAAGGAGGCTTGAGCAATCTCAAGAGTGCCCTCTCCCATCAGGACCTGGAGAGGAGCTTGCTCCATCTACAAGGGCCACAGCAAGTGACCAAAGAGATCAGCATGGTTGGTATTCCTGGCTGGTGCACCAGATTCAGTGGCAAGCAGAAACACTGAAACAACATCTAGGATTTGGAGGCAGATTTATTTATAGTGGATGGGCATTGACTAGGAATCAATTGCTCCTCATAATGTCAGGCCGTTGCAGTACACACAGGTGGAGTGAAGAGAATGGGAAAATGTCTCTGGTGGTCTAGGGCTTATGTGGGATAAGCAAGCAAGAAATACAGAAGCAGAATGGCTGTCAATTGGGGATTAGTTCTTACAATATGCATCACAGTGAGCAGCCATTTCTAAGAAACAAAAGTAACAGGAACTGTGTCATAGTTTATGTTGGTGGCCCCCAGGCCTCACGTATTTGCATTATGCATTTGTGATTGGTTCATTGTCTGGCGCTTGGATTGGTGGTATCAGTGCTATACTCTCCTAGGGGGTGGAGCCAGGATGTGATGTAATGGCAGGAAGAAGGTGTGTCTCACTCTCTTGTGGTTTCCACTTGCTGTTTGCAGCCGCCATGAACTGTGGCCCCGCCATGCCACCCTGCCTTGGAGCCAATTGAGTATGGACTGAAACCTCCAAAAACTGTAAGCAATAAATCTTTCCTTTCCCAACTTTGGTATCAGGTATTTTGTCTCAGCGATGAATAAAAAGTAACCAAGACAAACTGTAACTGGAGCTATCACCTGTGCAACTAACGGACTGAGGTATACTGGCTGGGAGGGGGGCATCTTCTGCTACAGTACTCTGTGACCTGCTGGTGACTGTACCTGTGTCCCAAGCTCTCCTCTCTGTTCTCTCCTCAGGCAAAGGTGTGTGGTGCACTGCAGGGGAGGGGTACAGCACCAGGGGGCGGCAGTCTGAGAAAGCTGGTGTCTGATGAGTGAGCAATGTCCTTTTATTATTCAGCTGATTTCCAATTCTTTGTTTTTACAAAGAACATTTCAAATATGCTTTAATAAAAGCATATAAAATAATAATTTTGCTCACAAATTATTCACACATGAGTAAGTCTATTGGGAGACTGAGTCAAATAATGAAGGCAAAGCCAGGGCTGATAAAAAGGGGAGGCAGCCAGGTGGGCTTGCCATGCCTGTCATCCCAGCACTCGGGAGGCTGAGGCAGAAGGATCAGTTCCAGGATTGCCTGGGCTAAATACTGAGTTCAAGGCCAGTCCAGACTACATAAGGAGACTCAAACAAAACAAAAAGACAAAGCTGAAAGGGAAGGCAGGGAGAGGGAAGATACCGTAGATAGGTTGGAACTGTGCATCTCATTTACATGCTTGGAACCCAGTCAGCTCACAGACCAGCAAGGTCTCTGCAGGTCGACTGCAGATACCTGAGAAAACAGAACATTCCCTGGCTCTCACACTGCTAGGCCTGCCTTAGCACGGGGTCTCAACTCTATCCTCCTCAGGGTTTTAGGATCTTCCTAAAGCTGGCAGTGCTGCTGTTAGGCAGGTACTTAGATATCAGTGGTGTAGGGACAAAGGCGATCCAATGTGACACACTCTGTGAGTGACAGGTAAATCATGAAACAAAGACCTTGGTTGGCTGGGGATTTAGCTCAGCAGCATAAGCGCCTGCGTTGTAAGCACGTAGTCATGAGTTCAATCCCTAGTACCAATTAAAAAAAAAAAAAAGACCTTGGTGTAGGCTATGTGGCTAATCATTGGCTGCCCTCGCCTACCTGCCCACAGAAGCAGGAGACTATGGTTTCCTATGGAAGCAGCAAGCCCTGGGGTAAGAGGCCAAAGCAGAGCTTATCCCCAGCGTCCCTTGAGGGGGCAGTGTTCACCTAAGAGCCCAGAACAAAGCCCTGTTTCCACTTTTATATTGTTTCTCTCCTATGGGACAAGTTTTCATTGGAACTCAGCATGAAGCAGAGCTGCAGAAGCAAAAGCAATGATTAAAAGAAATGAACAGTGATCAAGGGGGTAGAACTTCAGACGAGTCTTTCCAAGTCCGTTGTGCCCCATTGACATTGACTTCACAGCTAAACCCAGTACCTGACTGGAGTCAAAGCATCCATCTCCTCAGGGAGCCTAGTGACGTCATCCGTCAAAGCAGCTTAGCCAAAAGGTTAACCCATGGCTGCTCAGCTTCACCTCAGGAGCTTGCGCGCGCTCTCTCTCTCTCTCTCTCTCTCTCTTTCTGTCTCTCATTCTCTCTGTCTCTCTCACAGAATTTTCGGCTTCTATCTCAGGAGGATTTTAAAAGGTCTGATGATCATGCCATCCCCCAAATCCGCATGTCTATTTTTTTTAAAGTTTTTTGAGACAAGGTCTTCCTACCTCTCTCTCTCTCTCTCTCTCTCTCATCATTTCAGGAAGGGACTCACCTTGGGCTGGCACCTCATTTACATTGGAACTTGTATTCCGTAAATTTATGTCCTGCATTTCCTACAGGATTAAGCCCCTCAGGGAACACACTGACCATCTGCAAAGAACAAGGAAAACATGGCAATTCCTAAATAACCACTAAAACAACTGTGATAAGCATCACAGTCTCCAGCTATGGAGCCCCGAGGCAGTTCTGTGTGTGTAAAACAGGTCAGACTCCGCTAGAGACTGAGCTCAATCTACAACACTTTCTAGCAGATTTGACCCAGACCTCTGGACAGCCACAGAGTTCTTATGTTAAGGGCTTGAAGGACTGGCACAAAGTTCTTACATCAAGGGCTTGAAGGACTGAGGGTGCTGCTTCAGGACCTGGCTGCCTGGTGCCATCATCAGCTGGCTGCTTATTAAAAACAATTTTGGTTCATCTATCACCACGGAATTTTTGGCTTCTATCTCAGGAGGAGTTTAAAAGGTCTGATGATCATGCCATCCCCAAATCTGCATGTGTATTTTTTTAAAATTTTTTGAGACAAGGTCTTCCTATGTAATTCAGGCTGGCCTTAAACTCACTATGTAGTCCAGGTAGGCCTTGAACTCGTGGTAATTCTCCTGCCTCAGCCTCCCGAGCACTGGGATCACAGGCTTGCACCACCATGCCTGTCAAACACTAATTTATGTAAGTTAGCTTAGTGTTTGCATGCTTTAAAAACAAGAAATGGGTTCTCAACAGAGCAGTTCTGAGGTGGAGGCCAAAAACCAAAGAAAAATGAGAATAAACGTCACACTGAACTCTGTTTCTTTCTAGCAATAATATAAGTGGATAATTAGTGTACCATTAATACAAATATGGATGCATATTTTTTTATGGAGGGCCATTCACATCACCGGGACCCATTTCCAATGTTTTTGTACATTAAAAACTGCTGTGCATAGTGGCACATTCCTATAATCCCAGCACTCGGGAGGCTGAGCCAGGGTGATCGTTGCAAATTTCAGACCAGCTTGGGCTACAAAGTGAGCCCAAGGCCAGCCTGAACTGCACAGTAAGATCCTGTCTAAAAAAAGAATTTAAAGCACTGGGGGAATATAGCCCACTGGCACAGTGCCCTGCCCGGCAAGCACAAGGTCCTGAGTTCCATTCCCAGTTCCTAAAAAAAAAAAAAAAGTATTGAAAACAAGATGGTGGTCCCACCTGTAATCCCAGCTCTAAAGACAGGATTGCCGCGAGTTGGAGGCAGCCTGGGCTACCTAGTAAACTCAAGGCCTGCTCAAGGCTGACCAGTGGTCAGCAACCCATACCTGCAGGAGTTCATGCTGGCCAGCTGCAGTTCTCTTTCTGTACCGCTACGGCTCGGTGTGATATTTAACTAGGGCGTTAGTTAAGGCTGGGTAGAAGGTTGCTGGTTTAAACAGAATGATTCATGCCCGGGGTTCAAGGACACGAGGAAAAAAGTCTGTGCTTCAAAGGGATCCTGAGCGTCCTGCTGGGACAGGGGAAGGGGTGGTGTCCACTTGGGAAGAGACCAGGTCCTGCTGAGACCGCGGGCAGCTCACGCGGTTGCACACACGGCCAACAGCATCTGCTCGCCTTTGTCCAGGTAGCTCCAGCAGCGCCGCAGCCAGGTCCGCCCATCCGCGCAGGGCTTGCTGGGACTTGTAGTTCCGGCAGTCAGGCGCCTTCGCCGCCTGATATTTCCTCTCCATCCTGCAGGCGAGACTTCCACCACCGAACCACCAGTACACCTCCGGAAGCCGAGGAGGGTTAAAACGTGTACGCTTCCTTTCCCCGCCTCTTAGTCCCGCAGATTGATGGGGCAAGAAGCCAATGAATGGTCACTATCGTGCTTCCCGCCATATGATTGGTTCCGAGGTTTGCAACCGCCCACACAAACTTGCAGAGAATTGGCTGAGCCCTCAGTTTTGAAAATCGTAGATTTCGCCCGCCTTTCGCCCCCGGGTTGCTGTTCTGTACGGTGAGCGCAGACCGGGAGCGAGCGGATCTGGCGGGCGGGGGCCGGACGGAGACGGCAGACTTGGCGGAGGAGTTCGAGGCGGCGGGCGACCGGGTGAGTGCTGGTCCCCCCGACCGGTCCCGGGCGCCTGGAGTGCGGGGCCCGATGGCGTTTCCGCGCCCCGTCGCCCGAGCCGCGTGTCCCCGACCGTCCGGAGGCCGAGGCGGCGTCCGTATCCCTACCGGGCCACTGGAGGAGTCCCCGGGGACTCTTGACGTCTACTCCCGAGGCTCCGGTCCCTGAGGCTCTTAGCTGGGGGCGGGGGCAAGAGCACGGTTTAAACACAGGCCCCGCCCCTGAGGGTCTGGGGTGATTTTGACTTCTTGCCTCAGTGTCCCTGGCTGCACTCCGTGTCTTGGGGGCTGTGATGAGAGTTGAGTGAGACGGCGCCTGGCCCCGGCTTGCATAGGACCGAGCAAAGGGAAGCAGTTGTTAAAACAGACGACCTGGCCTGGGTAGATAGGTGCGCCACTTCCTGCAGCCCAGAGATCGCGGGGAAGGCGGCGGAGCCGGAGCGGTACTGCAGTGGGTGAAACGCCCCCCTCCAGGATGTCAGGATCTCGCTTTGCGCGTGGGCTGAAGTCCGCGTTTTTACTGCTCTTTCCTGGTTCCTGATGCTTTTCTTTTGCGACAGGGTCTCGTTAAATAGTCCAGGATGGCTAGCTTGCAGCGATCCTTCTTCCCTCAGTCTCCCTAGAGCTGGGATTACAGGCATGCACCACCACACCTGGCATCCCTGGAGCCTGATTCTGGACACACCCTCTCCCTCACTGTTCTAAATAACGGTGTCTTTTTTTCCAATGGCCGGGCTAAGGTCTCTTACACTTATGGAGGAAGCCCAAATGCTTCTTTGGAATCTGTGAGCGGAGTGCTCATTCACTTTGCCGTTGAACAAAGACATTAAAAAATTACCCAGGTGTTGCTGTTCTCTTTAGGCCTCCCAAGTGCTGGGGTTACAGGTGTGAGCCACCACACCTGGCTGTATTTTTCTTTGTAGTTATTTTTAGCCTTTTGGCTTCCCAGGATTGGAAAACTCTTGTTTAGCAGTTACCTTTTTATCTTTGGAGTGAGTCTTTGTATAGCTTGGATGTCCTTTTCTGCTAATTGACAGAACTATCTAAGAATAATGGCTTATTAGAGCAGTTATCTATTGAAATATAGGCAATTAAAAACACTTTTTTACCTCCTAATGGGCTACTTTAGATTGGTGGCCAGGCCTCCCTGAGGATCTGTGGTGCAAGTATTGAAACCGTGAAGAGCAGGAGACAGTGTCCAAGTAGAGGACAGAGCTTGTCTGAAAAATGCTGCCATCAAGCCTAAAAGTCAGGCCAAGGGCTTCCTGAGGCTGCAGCCTGACTTGGATCAGAGGTCAGCGGTCAGAGCCTCCTTCCGGGTTCTGCCATTCTGGGCACAGGCTGAGCTATGCAGCTTTTTCTTGGCTTTGGACTCACAGGTCCCAGCCGGGGTCCTGGTCCTCTCTAGGCAAGCAGTCTGTTCGGGGTGACAGCCGTAGGCCAGTGGGACCCTTGCTGAGCCCTTCCTGTGCTGGAACATGGCCCACCTGGGGCTCCCGAGTGGTTCCTGGTCGGGGGCCTTTGCAAGTGCCCAGAGTTCTGACAGAGGCTGTCTGCTGTTCCCTGTGTTTCCTTCCCCAGCACTTGTAGGCAGCTTTTCCTAAAAGCGAGACATTGTTCGTCTGCTCCCTTACCCGCCCTGAGGGTTGTGGGGTACTGTGGTGAGTTCACCTCCTCTGACACCTTTCTTTCCTCCCCGCTCCTGTGACACACAGATGCTATGTTCACTGACTTGTAGGAGACACCTGGGCGCAGAGTCCACCTGTAAGGCATGTGTCAGCGTGGACTCTAGTGACAGCTGTGCCATGTGCAGGGCCTTTGAGGGCGTGAGTGGAGGCCTCTCCCCCCAGTGAGGCCATCAGCTGGGGTTGGGGCTCTGTGTCTGGTCAGGGCTCCGTGGGCACTGCAGCTCAGCAGTTGTTCCCCTAGGGAAGGTCCTGGGATCCCCCCTGAACCCCGTGCCTTTTTTCCCTGCCATCCTTAGAGCTACCATGGCGACGACCACCCTGGGGCCTGTTCACCTGCTGGACCTCTGTGACCAGAAACTCATGGACTTTGTGTGCAACATAGACAACAAGGACCTGGTGTGGCTCTGGGAGATCCAGGAGGAGGCTGAGCGCATGTTCACCCGGTGAGGCCAGTGCCACAGCTCTCTGCTCCCTGACAGCCTGGGGTTCCCTCCCGCAGGCCCTGCAAGCCGGGCTGGCCTCCTGTGGTGCAGGGGTGGGAGGTCGGGTACTTGCCTGGCTCCTTGTGGCCACTGGAGCTTCAGAGGCTGTACATCCTCACTGCCTGGTCTGGCCAGGCCATGTCCCCAGAAGGAAGCTGGAAGCCAGGCTGTGACTTGAGGGAGGGAGGGCAGGCTGCGGGGTGGGGCTGGCTGTCCGAGAGCCTCACCTGCTGCCCTTCTCGTGCCGCAGAGAATTCAGCAAAGAGCCTGAGCTGATGCCCAAAACCCCTTCTCAGAAGAATCGCCGCAGGAAGAGACGGGTTTCTTATGTTCAGGATGAGAACAGAGACCCCATCCGGAAGAGGTAGAAGGGTGGGGCTGGGCAGGGGTCTCTGGGAGTTTGGGCTGGGAAGCTTCAGTCACGAAGTCCTTTGTGTGCAGGTGTGGTGTGTGCAGGTGTGGTGTGTGCACTTGCATGTATGCATGCCTGTGCATGCATGGTGGGGTGTGCTTGGGCTTGGAGGAAGGGAAAGACTTCTAGACTAGAAAAGAAATAGAAGCCAACCTTCTGGGCTGGGCTTACTCTGAGTTCCCTCAGGAATGGTGGCTACCATGGGATCACATGCTCTTGGTGAAGACCCCAGCCCTGGCTCTCGGCAGCCGTGTCCCTGGGTTAAATTCCCTACCCTGTGACCTGTTTTCTCATCCCCAAAGTGGGGAAGGTGCTGCTTTCCACTCGGGTCTGCTTTGCAGGTGATGTGAGAATGGGTGTGAAATTTGCACAGGTGTTGGGTACACTGCAACCTCAGGCATTGGGAGGTCCGTGTGGCTTTGCCTTCCCAGGGGTTGACAGGGAGAGCCAGGCTCTGGGGTCTGGCAGCGGGAGGTGGTGGAGCTTGCACCGGAACCCAGATCCTCTGCCTCCAAGTCCTGTGATTCACACTGCATCGGGCTGGTGGCTGGTGGCTCGTGGGGAGATTGCTGTGCCCCAGCTCAATTTTGGGGTGCCCCCTGCCCTGCATGGCTCTCAGCTGCTGCTATTGTGCCTTGCAGGTCATCCCGCAGAAAGAGCCGGAGCAACCGGAGGAGCTCCCGGCTGAGTTCCCAGCCCCTGCGTGGCAAAGACAGGGTGGAGAAGCTGGCCATAGCGTTGGGGCAGCAGAGCTCCCCCGTGCTGCGGAGGGTGACCCGTGCTGCAGCTGCTGCTTCTGCAACCTCCAGAGCATCAGCAGCTCCTTTGCCCGCCCTCGGGTCTCCCACAGACTGCAGCAAGAAGCTGGTGGTGGAGATTAACTTTGCGGATCGTCAGTGTGCCGAGCAGCAGCTTATCCAGCTCACAGCCACCTCAGCTCCATCGCAGACCCTGCTCCCAGACCCAGACCCAACTGCAGCTGTGCAGGGCATCCCAGCCTTAGTTGAGGAGTCAACGCCAAAGAAGCCAGAGGCTGCGCAGCCAGAGTCCGCTGCGGCGAGCACCCTGGTGACCACCCCGCAGGGGCCCAGGAGCCAAGGCACAGGCCCAGTGCGGTCTGCCTGCAAGCTCAAGATTGCTCGGGGCTCCCCAGGTCCCCAAGACTCGCCTGGGACTCCAGACTCTCCGTGGCGGGAGCGGGTGCTGGTTCCCATCCAACCGGACAACCGCTCTACGCCTGCGGGCTGCCGGCCTGTGAGGCGCAGCCTGATCAGCCCGGACCCCCAAGACACACTGGACGAGAAGTACTCCCTAGTGGTCAAGCAGGAAGGCGCCAGCCGCAGGTTGAGCCGGAGGATCGCTAAGAACGTGGTTGCGGAGCCTGCCGCCTCTGGCCGCATCATCTGTGAGTGAGGCTGGGTGATGCAGAGGGTGCTGGAGGCTCTGGGGGGCTGGCAGGCGAGCAAGCATTCCCAGCTGTGCTGTCCCACATGGTTGCTGTGGTCCCAAGATGTGACCAGTGTGACGGAGGAGCCAGTGGCCACCACACTGGGAGATAAAGGTACAGTTTATGGGAAAGCCAGGCCTGGAGGACTTGGCCGCTTTGCCTGGGGAAGCCAGGGTTTTCCTCCCCTTCCCTGAGCCGTGGAGCCCAACTTTGCCTGGCTGTGTTCAAGCACTGCGTGCGATCCAGGAGGCTAGGCTCAGTCTGGGGATATGGTGGGATCAGCATGAGGCAGACAGGAGTGAGCCGGGGGGCAGGGAGCAGGTGACCCACGGCATTGCCGTGAGGCATTGCCTGCCCCAGACCTTGCCCTGGCCTCACTCCTGTCTGCAGCTGGCAGCGGTGGTCACCTCACCTCACCCTGCCAAGGTGTCCGAGTGGCACCCCTGCCTGCTGTGCCTCTGGCAGAGGCCTGCCCAGGCCCACAGCCGGGCCATAGTGTTAGAAGCACAGAGACGCACGGCGGGAAGGTATGGACCAGGTGTCCCTGCATTGGGTAGCAAATGAAGGAGGCCGAGTGTGCACTCGCAGGGGCAAGGACAGCTGCTGTGCCATGCAAGGTGCCATGGAAGACGTGGTTCTTACATGGGTGGCAGAGTGACATGGTGAGAGCCAGGTTGATGAGGATGCGTGGTGAGCAGCAGCTGGCACTGGCCTGGCACCTTAAGATTTCTTTTTTGTTTGTTTGTTTTTTCCTCTTAACACCAAGTACATCTGTTAGGAAAGAAGAAAATTATGAAATATCCTGTTGTCTTTCCTTAAGAAATTAGAAATAAAAGACAGAATAAAACCAAAAACAAATAGAGGAAAATAATAAAGATCAGAAAACACAGTCCCTTATCAAAATACGAACAGTATTTTTCATGAAAATTATTTTGATTCGTATATTTCTGTAGAAATACAAAAAACCCAGAATAGTCTCAACAACTTTGATAAAGGAATTAGAACTTCAGCCCTCCCCAATGGTATGACTTACCACAAAGTTACACCAATCCATCATGACAAAATGGCATTGATATCAAGATAGACAGACCACCAAAGTACCAATATGAAGTCCCAAAATAGATACCCACTATCTTCTGATTGACTTCTGGCAAAGATGCAAAAGCAATTAAGTGGATAAAGGATTGTACCTTCAATAAATACACTGGAACAAATGGATATCCATGTGCAAAAAGCCAAACCTCATAGCCCTTCAAAAATTGCCCTAAAGTCAACTCAAAATGGCTCACAGTGGGTTAAAATAAAGGCAGATGTGGCCTGAGTCATTGCTTTGGCTGAGGTCAGTCTCTCTGGGACAAAAAGATTGGGACAAGGTATAGAAGAAAAGGCAGAACCTACATAGCTGTTCAGTGAAGGGCGGCATTGAATTTGCTTCTGAAAAGGCCATGTGGGATGACAAAAGAGGCCATTATGCTTCTTTTATTTTTTTACTTTATATATATATGTACATATACATGTTTTCAGCTTGTCACACTAATGAAATAATGCAGTGTTTACATATGCATATCTTATTTCACTAATAAGTATTCTCTCAAGGTGCATCCATTTATATATAAAAATGTCCAGTTTATCATTCTTTATGGCTTAGTAGTATTCTACTGTATAGAAATACAACTTTTTTATCCATTCCTCAGTCAATGGGTATTTAGGTTGTCTACAAGATCTGGCTATTATAAACTGTGCTGCCACAAACATGGGTGCACATTTATAGCTGTGATATGATGTTATTCTTTTGGGAAGATACCTAGCAGAGGAATAGCTGGGTCAAATGGGACCACTAATCCTAGTTTGTTTTTTTTGGTACTGGGGATCAAACTCACAACTGTGCACTTGCAAAGCAGGTGCTTATGCTGCTGAGCTAAATCCCCAAGCCTAATCCTAGCTTTTTGAGGAATCTCCACATTGATTGCCACAGTGGTTGCACCAGTCTGCATTCCTACCAGCAGTGCAGAAGAGTTCCTTTTTCCCCACAGCCCCTCCAGCATTTGTTATTGGTTAATTTCTTGATACTAGCCGTTCTTTCTGGGGTGAGATGAAATCTCAGTGTTGTTTTTAATTTGCATTTCTTGAATGACCAGTGCTGTTGAACTTTTTTTTACGTATCTATTTGCCATTTGTAGTTCTTCATCTGAGAAGTGTGTGTTCATCTCTGATGCCCATTTTTGGACTGGGTCTTTAAATCTGGGAGGACTGGGTTTTTTTTTTTTTTAGTTCTTTATATGTTTTTTTTTCTTTATATGTTCTTGATAGTAATCCTTTATCTGAGGAATAGCTGGCAAACATTTTCTCCCATATTGTGGGTTGTCTCTTCACTCTATTGGTGGTTTCTCTTGCTGTGCAAAAGCTTTTCAGTAGGATGAGATCCCATTTGTTGATCCTTTGCGATAAGTCCTGTACAATCTGGGTATTATTCATAAAGTCTTTGCCAACACCAATGTCTTCAAGAGTTTTACCTACTCTATCTTCCAGCAGATTTAATGTTTCTGTTTTAATATTAAGATCTTTGATCCATTCTGATTTTAACTTAGTACATGGTGAAAAATATGGGTCCAGTTCTAAATGTTTGGCATGAGGAAAGCCAGTTTTTCCAACACCATTTATTAAAAAGGCTATCTTTCTTGCAGTGAATGTGTTTGGCACCTTTGTCAAAGATAAGGTCACTTAGTGTGTCTGCAGTTGTTTCTGTACCTTCTAGTCTGTTCCATTGATCTTCAGGTCTGTTGTTTTGTTTTGGTTTTTTTGTCAGTACCACACTTTTTTTTTTTTTTTTTTAAATCACAGTAGCTTTATAGTATAATTTCAAGTCAAAGATTGTGATGTCCCCTGTTTTATCTTTGTTGCCCAGGATTGCCTTTGCTATTCTAGGTCTTCTCTGGCTCCAGATGAATTTTAGGGTTGTTTTCTTTAATTCTATAAGATACACTATTTAACTTTTGATTGGAATTGCATTGAATCTGTATAACAGTTTTGGAAGTATGGCCATTTTCACTGTATTGGTTCGTCCTACCAGAAAGCATGGGACATCTGTCCATTTTCTAATATCCTCTTCAGTCTCCTTTTTAGAGTACTATAGTTTTAGGGTACTATAGTTTTCAATTTAGAAGTCTTTTATTTACATCCTTCATTAGATTGATTCCTAAGTATTTCATTGTTTTGGATACTATTATAAAAGGTATTGTTTCCCTGATTTTTCTCTCAGTGAGTTTGTTATTTGTGTACAGGAAGGCTGTTATTTTTTTGTGTGTGTTGACTTTGTAACCAGCTATATTACTGAATTTGCTTATTAAATCTGTAAGTCTTTTGATGGAGTTTTTGGGGTCTTCTAAGTAGAGTATCCTGTCATCTGCAAATCATGATAGTTTAACTTCTTCCTTTCCTATCTTTATTCCTTTTATTTCTTTCTCTCATCTAATTGCTGTGGCTAAAGTTTCCAGGACTGTGTTGAATAAGAATAGAGACAGTGGACATCCTTGTCTTGTTCCTGATTTTAGAGTGAAAGCTTTCAGTTTTGTCCATTAGTATGATGCTGGCTGTTGGTTTGTCGTAGACGGCTTGTATCAGATTGAGGTAAAGACCATCTATTCCAGTTTTCTATAGGGTTTTTTTCATGAATGGATGCTGGACTTTGTCAAAAGCTTTTTTTGCATCTATTGAGATTAATAAATCATATGATTTTTATTCTTGCCTCTGTTAATATGGTATATTACATTTATGGATTTACATATGTTGAACCATCCTTGCATCTCTAGGATAAATTCCACTTGATTACAGTGTGCAAACATTGTACAAAAGATTTGCTGCAGTCTGTTTGCCAGTATCTTATTGAGGATTTTTGCATCAATGTTCATTAGGGAGATTGGCCTGTAATTCTTTTTCTTAGTTGGGTCCTTCTCTGGTTTTGGAATCAGAGTAATGCTTGCTTCTAGGAATGAGTTTGGGAGTATTGCTTCCCTTTCAATTTAATTAAAGAGTTTGAGAAGTAATGGTGTTAGGTCTTCACTAAATTTCTTGTAGAATTCAGCAGTGAATCTATCAGGGCTTGGGCTTTTCTTTGTTGAGAGGTTTTTAATTACATCTTGGATTTCACTTATTGATAGTTATTTAGGATTTTTATATCTTTCTGACTCAGCTTTGGTAATTCATATGTATCTAGGAATCTGTCCATTTCTTCTGTATTTTCCATACAAGTTTTCAAAGTAGGTATAGATGATTTTCAGGATTTCTACAGAGTCTGTTGTGATTTCACCCTTTTCATTCCTAATTACATGGATTTGAGTGTTTTCTTTCCTTTTTTTGCTAAGTTTGGCCAGGGTTTGTCAATTTTATTTAATCTTTTAAAGAACCAACTCTTCAATTCATTGATTCTTTGTATTTTTTTTTTTTTAGTCTCCAATGTGTTAATTTCTGCTATGATCCTTATAATTTCCTCCCTTGTACAAGTTTTTGATTTAGCCTGCTCTTCTTTTTCTAGAAGTTTGAAGTTTAACGTTAAGTTGTTTATATGCGCTTGCTGTTTTCTTGATATGGGTATTTACTGCTATAAATTTCACTCTTAAGACTGCTATAATTGTGTCCCACAAGCTCTAGTGTATTGTATTGTAATTATCATTCAACTGTGAAGACTGTCTAATTTCTTCTTTAATTTCATCTGTGACCCATTGGTTGTTCAGTAGGGTACTATTTAACTTCCATGTATTTATGAAGTTCTTGTGGTTTCCTTTGGCATGGATTTCTAGTTTCATTGCACTGTGGTCTGATAATATATATGGGATAATTTCAGTTCCTTTGCTAAACTTAAGCATGTTCTGTGAGCCAATATATGATATGTTTTGGAGAATGTCTCATGTACAGCTGAAAAAAATTATATTCTCATGTTCTGGGGTGGAACACTGTATAGACATCTACTAAGTCCATTTGCTCAAAAGTTTGATTTAGTTCTAATATTTCATTATTGATTTTTTTGTCTAGTTGATCTGTCTTTTTGTGACAGTGGAATGTCGAGGTCTCCCAATACAATTGTATTAGGGTTTATTTCATTTTTCATGTCCATTAATAATTGTTTTATATAACTAGGTACATTGATATTTGTTGCATATATATATATATATATATATATATATATATATATATATATATATATATGATTGTGATCTCCTCATCTTGGATTGTTCCCTTTACCAGGATGTAGTGACCTTCTTTATCTCTATCAGTCTTGTCTTTTTATTCTTTGGTACTGGGGATCAAACTCATGACCTAACACTTGCCAGGCAGGTGCTTATGCACTGAGCTAAATCCCAGGCGATCAGTCTTGTCTTCAAATTCACTTTGTCTACAAGTAGAATAGCTACCCCTGCTTTTTTCTGGGTTCCTGTTACAAGGAGTATAGTTTTCCAATCTTTGACTTTCAGTCTATGAATTTCTTTTTTAATTAAATGTGTTTCTTGTATGCAGCATATTGTTGGATCTTGCTTCTTGATCCATTCTGCAAATCTGTGTCTTTTGACTGGTGAATTGAGACCATTAACATTGATAGTTATAACTGAGATATATTGACTTATCCTTGTCATGTTATTTTTCTGTTGTCGGCTCCCCACTTTTTTCCTTACCCTCTAATTGTTTCCCTTCCCTGGTAGATTCCTTCTGTTGGGGTTCATGGAGCTGTAGTCCTTATTATGTCTTTGTAGAATGTCCTTCAAAACATTTTGGAGTGCTGGTTTGGTGGTCATAAATTTCCTCAGATGTTCTTTGTCATGGAAGTATCTTATTTATTTCTCCATCAATTTTGAAAGATAGTTTTGTAGGGTACATCAATCTGGGCTGAAAGTTGTTTTCCTTGGAGCATTTCACTCCATGCTCTCCTTGACTTGAGAGTTTGTGCTGAGAAGTCAGCTGCAATTCTGATGGGCTTTCCTTTAGAGATGATTTGTTTCTTTTCTCTAACAGCTTTTAGGGTTCTATTCTTATGTTGAATTTCTGGAATCTTGACTATGATATGCCTGGCTGTAGATATTTTTGATCATTGCTAATTGGAATTGTATTTGCCTCACTTGTATGTCAAAAATTTTTTTTCTCTACCAGGCAAGTTTCCTGTCATGATGTCTGTGAACATTTTTTAAATGTCATTTGTGATATCTCCTGCTTGTTCATCGACTCCAGTTAATCTTAAGTTATTCATTTTTTATTTTTAAATTTTATTTTAAATATAGTAAAACACAACAAAACAAGACAGAACAAAGCCAATCGAGACAATGCAGTGAAATTGGTACAGAACTTCACAGCAGGATACCAGGATAACAGTAATAGGTACCATAGTATATCTCATTATCTTTACAATAGTTGTCCATTCAATCAGGTATAGCAAAATCAAACCCAAAACAGAACACTATAAAACCAATCAAAACAGAATATTGAATAGAGCAAAAGACTTAATCAGAACAAAGCAAAACTGAAAACAATGTTGGCTTTCAAAGACAAGACAGAGGGAAATCCCTCCTATTTGCTATGTTGCATATGGTCATCTTCCCAAGAGATGCTCATACCTCTGGTCCCAGGTCAGCAAAATCAACAACACAAGCATTTAGTTTCTTTATGTATCTTAGTTGCTATCAACTCCAGCTGACCTCAAAACCATCTAGTTAAGGGGACAGGGAATACATAGGATGTTTGATTCTCAGCCTGCATGCTGTGGCTGGTAGGTTCACAGGAGACGCTGACTTGTTCTCTCCCTGGAGCGCCTGTGGCTCATACTGCTTACCAGGAAGGCTGGCTCGTTACTTTCTTGCTTGGTCCCCCAAGTTCCAGCATGGCTGATTCTTGGGAGACACTGGCTTGTTCTCTCCCTGGCGTGCCTGCAGCTTGTTCACGCTGCTTCTCCTAAGTTATTCTCGTGTGTCTCATCTAGTAGCTGCTGGATTGACTTCTAATGTTCCCTTGCTAGTTTTGAGAAATCTTTCTTTTCCTGGTCAGTAAGTGCAATCCTGTCTTCAATATCTGAGATCCTGTCCTAATCTGCTTCAAATACTCTCAGTGGAGTTTTTGTCCTCCTGGATATCTCCTTGAATCTGCTTTATGGCTTCCATTTGTTTCCTATATTGTGCTTCCATAATTTGCTTAAGCTCATCTATTTTTTGGTCTGTGCTCTAACATCACTAAGCATGGTGTGTATTTTGGTAATCTCTGTAGTTATTTGAGAAATTATTTCTGATTTCATTTTTTTCCAGAGCCTCAATTGCTTTGTTACCACTTTGGAGAGCCCTGGTACAGGGCTTTTGAATTTTCCAGCTTCATTGTCCCCTGGGTTTGCCTTTGGTGAACTGTGTGTCTGAGGCTCTTATTTAAATGTCTTCTCATTTCTTTTTTAGTTTAATTCCTGGAGTGATACTTGTTAGTTGCC